>RJWT010056645.1:0-10008 GCA_004365215.1 Cuniculus paca
GTATTCACTTATATGAGCCATGTATTAAGTTTCTCAGGGCTACTGGAACTAATTACCATAAACTGGGTATCCTAAACCATCAGAAATATATTCTCTTGTCGTTCTGGAAGCTAGAAGTCCAAAAGCAAGGTGTTGGCGGGGCCACCGTCCCTCTGAAGTCTGTTCCACTGCTTCCTCTCGCTGCTGGTGCTGCTAGCAATCCTTGGCCTTGATTTGCACTGCAGATGCCTCGCTCCAGCCCCTGCTTCTGTTTTCCCCTGCTGCCTCCTCCGCCTCCCTGCGTCTGTGTCTGTGTCTTCTCTAGTATGACTAAGGGCTCTTCTACCGTAGTGTGTCCTTATCTTAACTTGGTGACATCTGCAAAGACCCTGTGGTTCCATTCACAGGCAACTCCAGGCTAAGACTTAATATATCTTTGAGGGGAGGAGGATGCTGGGAGAGACAACAGTTCAGCCCCACCCATAACAGGCGATTTCATTTGTTTTCTTTCCTTTGTCTTCTAAAAATCTGAAATACTGTCCAAGATTCTTTCTCAAACAAATCAAATTTAAGTCAAAGGATTATGTGTCTTGAATTCATGACCTCTTCATTAAAAAAAAGTTAATTTCCATATTTAATTTGTTACAAATCGTGAAAGGCTTTAAATGCTTTGCATTTGCTTGAGGCTGATGAATGAGTAAATTTGTAAACCATGGCTGCTTTAATTATCCAGGGTTAATTAATGTTTACCACACTTGGAAGATGAAAAGACATGAATAAGTGTGCTGTCATGTGAATTATTTTTCAATTTATTGTTGAAGCTTAAAGTGGGTTCAAATAGAGTTTGTTTGCATTACATTTTTAAAAAACAACAGAATGTTGGCGCACTATGGTAATTATGAGGGCACTAAACTTTTACTGTTTTCTTTTTAGTTCATGAGGGCTCTACACTTCAAAGTGCACTGATTATGTCCTTGAATATGATTGTGCTTTAGTACTGTATATTTAAAGAAAGGTGGATACTTATTATTTGTTTCTTCCACGTTGAAATGTTTTGAGAGCAGGGTGGAGGTGAGGAAAGGTTAGCTGTGGTGACATGAAAATGATGTTTTTGAAGTAACTTTTGTAAAGAAAAGAAATTACTAGAAGTCTATATTTTTAGCAAAGCCATAAAGAGCTCAGGTTAAACTCTTGTGCTGAGACCAAAAAGTGTGGAGATAAGAAATAGCTCTCAGAGGTTGGACTGAGATCTGCCACATGACACTTGTCCCTTATGTGTTGTATGCAGGCTACCACCCGAGGGTGGGCGTAGCACTGACACCCATGATCGCAGCATGGGACCATGAATCCGTCACAAACTCTAGAAGCCTGCCCCCAAGGCTGTGTGAGGCTTTGTGGGGACATCTAGACACAAACCATAACAGAAGAGTCACCCCTTGTTCGAGGGAGATTGATTCCAAGACCCCTACTCCACTCCTGAGATCCCAAAATCTCAGGTACACAAGTCCCTTAGTGACAGTAGTATGTGTGTCAGACCTATGTATACTTTCTTGTATCCTTGATAATCTGCAGATCCCTTACAATACCTGATCCAATGTAAGTGCTATGTAAATAGTTTCTGTAGTGTATATTTAGGGAATAACATAAGAAAAGGTCTGTATATGTTCAGTACAGATGCAGATTTTTTTTTTCCAAATATCTTTCATCCAAGATTGGTTAAATCACTGGGTATAGAACATCTATGGAAGCAGTTACCCCAGACAGCAAAACTAGGTGTCTATTCTTGGCAAGCGAGTGACCCACTTGGATTTTTCATCATGCTGAGTGGAACATACCTTGTATGCAGTACCAAAGTTTGTAATTCTCTAAGTAATTAGAGCAAAGCTGACCTCCATGAAGCCACCTTCAAGTCCCTTTATCATTGCCTAGAGAATGCACATCTAAAATGAAACCACGGTAGATCTCTTTATTACTTTCACCTCCTACGCAGGTTTTTCCTTTCTTCTTTGCAGAAAAAAAATGAAGTTGCATTTCATTATCATCTCATGGGTGTTGATATTAAAATGATTTGATTTTTAAAAGACCCATAACTTTTTGGGGGTAAGAAATACCTAGTTCAGGACAGTTCTTAACAACTAGCAATCTGATTTTATTATATTCAGCACTACAATAGAATACTGTAAAAACATTTTCAGCAAGAACTGGCACTTTTGTGGATGGAACTAGATTTTGCTAATTGCATACACATGGCGTAAGTGAGAATATTCCTCTTCCCTCTGGATGTCCCATAAACTAAAAGCTCTTTGTATGTCTGACTTCCCCTGTTTTCCCTTCCTTTGTGTCCCAACAGCTCCCAGGCAACGTGTCTCCTTTGCCTTTGATACAAACACTTGTGTCTGTGAGAACAGCAATCTTTTTCCCTCAGGCCCTGCTGTAATATCACTCTGCCAGTCAGCCTCCTGTTACTACAGTGAAATACCTGAGGCAACTAACTAGAATGTGAAACGGTTTAGTTAGCTAACAGTTTTGGAGATCCAGAGTCCAAGAGCAGGTAGCCCCTTTGGTCTGGCCTCTGGTAAGGTCATTGGATGGTGAGGAGGAGCAGTGATAGGATGGTGGTAGAAAGGCACATAGAACAATGGTCAGATCTCTAGCCAGAGGAGAAACCGGGAATGACAAGGGTCCCACAGCCCCGAGGACCTCCCTGTAGACTCCATCTCCTAAAGGTTCTACCTTCTCTCCGAGCCTTTACTTGTGGACCTTTGGGGGACATGGACCATTAAACCAGGCAGTTCCTATTCCCAGCCCCAAACCCAATCTTGTTTCTTTATCACTCTGTCCATATCCATATCTTAGCTTTTCTATTATTTTTCAGCCTATCTTTTTTTCTGAGCCATGAGTTGTTTAAGCTAAAAGGGATCAAATTGGTTATTTCTGTCACTGGTGTTGAAGATGTTAGTATTAGGATGCTGAACAGATGAATGAATAAATGAATGAATGAATGAATGAATGAGCTTACTTAAAGTAGTTTCATTTTCCTTGGTTCCAAGTTGAAAGTGCATCCTTCAGGCACCTCTCACTTTTGTGCATTGCGAGTCCCTTCCTGAAGACAGACACAGTGCATGTATTGCCAAGCCCCAGATGCCAAGCCCTTGCCATTTCTAGACTCTGTCTCCCTATGTATTGTTAAAGGAACACATGAATAAGCCACTGAACAAAAGAAGGGGCCACCGCCGTGTCTAGAATTGTTTACTGGAAAGCAGGTTTTGTGCAAAAGGAAACACAAATAGGTCAGTGTGCAGAAAACCATAGAGGAGTTGTTTAGGTTTTTAAATCTGCATAAATTAACATTTCAAATGAGCTATTATGTGCACAAAGATGGTGTGCTTTCTGTAATAACAGCAACCCATCCTCCTGGGGTGAGACATATATTTGTACTAATCTTTCACGCTTGCTTCTTCTCTTTAAAATCTTTTAGCCTCTTTGAATAAAATGAACTAGGTATGGGTGTTGAAAATCTTCCATTTACCAACTTCTCAAAACCATTCTTTATGCCAGCCAAAGTATAAAATTGTATGAGTGTGACCAACATCAATCATTATCATGTGCTGTCTGTGTAGCATGGCAGAAAGTGATGCAAGCTATTAAGAGGGGTGCTGTTTCCCATTCCATCCGTTTGCTTTGATCCCCACCCTAGGCTCTCTCTTGCCCAGGTCAGATAGACTTAACTTCTCTCACAAGTTGGGAGAGGATGCTGGTCAAACAGAGCCACTGCATATGTTGGATTTGTGCAGATCAGGTGGGACACAGCTGTAGGAGACAGCATCACTAAGACCACAAAGTGCCTGCTCCTCCTAGAACTGCACCGACAGTGTGCCCCGCAGTCAGCACTGAGCTGTGGCCCTGTCTAGCATAGCTCTACCCACCTCCCCTTGTCTGGAACAGCCAGAGGTATAGATCGGAGCTGAAATCTAGTCCCGTGCAGCTGGACAACTCACATGCTTTCCCCAGAGAAATCAGCGCATGGGCCAGTAAGGGCCTGGCCTTTATCAGCAATAAAGATGAGGTGTTAGTTTCTACCCCTTCTGTCTCGTGTGGCTCAGAGTTCAGGCAGAGAATAGGAGACCCTGCAGAGTGATGCTCAGAGCACCCCAACACCAGCAGTGAAGAAAGACGAAGGCTCTGGGCTCAGTAACCTGAGTGGACTTTGCCTTTATAAAATATATACAAGAATATGAAAATTGTCATTTGAGTTTTTCTTAAAAAAAACTTTTCTTCTCCACTCTACTTACTTGTTCTCATTAGAAAAGCATTAGCAGTTTTAAAAATTGAAATGTAATACCAGACATAAAAACCTCACCTTTCATTTTTCCAATTTACCGTATATCTGAGAATTTACACAGAAGTAAAAACAAACAATAAACACTGTACTGATTATGCAAAATCACTTCACAGAAAACTGAAAAATTAAGTACTGGAGAAGGAAACTGGTGAATTCTTCCTCCTGAGCCAATCTCTTTGTCCTCCACCGTAATAATCCTAGCTCTGTGGAGTATCTGCATGCCTCAATAACGTCAGAAAATTTATCCTCATTGCCCAAGATTAAATAAAGTTAGGATGCGAAAGAGATGAAATAATCAATTCTGTGAAGGATTAAGCCATTGAAAAAAATAAAACTACTCTTAGTTTTCTCTGGTGGTTAAATTATAACCAATTGTTATTTCTTTTCCTAGTTTTTTTTCACTAGATGTATATTATTCTTGTAATTAGTACTGAGATATACATATTTTCTCTGAAACCATAGCTTTGGGGCCAGAGGTGAGACTGTTTGTAACAGTTCCAATTACTTGGAAAACCCTTAGCTCAAACATTAAAGTGTATGACTCTTGGCTAGCCCAAGACAGCCAGTTTTTCCTATAGTGTGTGAAGAGATAACTGTTTCCGGGTTAGAAACGATGTGAAATAATTGTCTTATGTTTAAGGGATGTTAGTCATAAAAATCTCATTCGTGTTTGGGTTTTGTTTGCAGAGAATGTGTACTTTGTGTCTTCTACACAAAGGGCTGAAGATGGCAGGGTCACTGTAAATTAACCAGAGGGAAACATCCAGATATGTACAGGTTAAAGTTGGCAATGCCTATGGTAATAAATGTTTTATTTTAGTAAAATTTTAGACTTACAGAAATGCTCCAAAAATTTTACATAAAATAACATTAGTTTTTAAGTAAGTTGCAAGGCATAGTGGCTTTTTACTCCGAAATGTCTCACTGTACATTTGACTAAAACGAGGACATTTAATACAGTAAATATGAGAATTGCAACCTCAATACAGCCTACTCTCAGATATTACTTCGATAGTATGCAAACTGCTTTTAGTCTATACTTTATGTTGATGACAACCCAGGCAACAGTCAGATCCCCTGATATACTTGGAAGACTAAGACATTGGCACACGTCCCACAAATAAATCTGAAAAGAGAGCCTTTTAATCAGCTTTTAGATGCCAAAGGAAGCTGACTTTCATCTTGACTTTCCAACTGATGCTATTGGTAGAACTAAATTGTTTGATGTGGCTGTGAAAGCCAAAAGAAATTTGTCTTAAATGGAAAGGAACTTTTCCTGAACCTTCATTCTAAGCCAGACAAGTGATATTTCATGAAAGTGTCGCATCCCATAAGGGATATTTTCACGAGTGATAAGCAGCCTTGTTTTCCTACCCTCTGGGGACAGTTTGTTACCTTAAGTGGACAAAGCATGCCCCATTTAAGAATCTTTGTCCAGGAAACTGCCAAACAAAAATAAATCCAGATTTAAAAATGGAGCCCGAATTTCAGCTCTGGGAGATTTTCAAGACTGATAGTGTGGCTAAAAGTAAGAAGACTGCCCTGAATCTCTGGAGGTCATCATGAAAACTGGGTATATGGGACAGCATTACCTTGTCATGATATGGGTATAAAATTTTCCTCACCGGGGAAACAAATCTACAGGGCTCTCTTCCTGTTGGTCATTGAAGTATCCTAGTGACTACACCACTTCGTCAATTTCAAAAGGGTGTGGTGTGGTTAAATGCAGATTAGTCCACTGCCCAATACCTTCAGCAGCTCAAAGTGGAAAAAAATCTTATTTTGAGTGTGACTAGGAGTCAGTGAAACCTAGCGGTGTTTCAAGTCACTGCTACACTCAGTACATCTTCACAGAAAAAGAAATCTAAAGTGGCAGGCAACAAGGGCCACTACTGGGGATGGATCATCAGGACAATAGGTGAGGCCCTGCTTGGTTAGCAGAAGGAGCCTTGTGTCTATGCTGTGTTTCACCTTGCTTTAATGATCTGCCATCAAGAAGCTCTTAGACTATAGCTTGGACCTCCTTTACCTTGGTTCCTGAATATGGAGAGGAGAAAAAAGTGGGGTGAGGCTGGGGATTAGCTCAGTGGCATGAGTTTGATTCCTGGTGCCCAGAGGGGTCGGGGGACACTTGTTATGATTTGTGTCCAGATGTTCCCCCAAAGCGTCATGCAGTCATAAGGGGTTTTGTTTTGTTTTGTTTTGTTTTTTGAGGTGGCTGAATCTAGAGTGATTCATTCACAGTGCAATGCTGGGATAAAAGGGTAGGTGATTACTAATTCAGTCCACTGATTGCATTGGCAGCGCCCTAATCCCAGTAGACTGGATACAATGTAAGGGACAGAAAGAGACTGGTCTCTCTCTTTCCTTTGTTTGTTTTTCCTTTGTTTGTCTTATGCCGTGTACCACCCTGCCCTGGAGCCAGCCAGTTATGGACTGAAACCTCTACAAACTGTGAACTAAATAAACCTCTTCCCTTTTAACTTTGGACATCAGGTGTTTTGTCTCAGCAGTGAGAGAAAAGTAACTGAGACAATCGCATTGAATTCATCCCTTTCCAAAAATATCAAAAATCATGTGAAAGGTAGGGTGCTTGGGATGATAGATGAGTAGGCTTATGCTTCTGTAATGTTAGTTACTAATCAGTGTTAAATAATCATGTCCTCTGTAAAACGGAAATTTTCACAGAATGGTGAGAAGGGTGCACTAGGACTTAGAATATTCGGGTTCAGATACCAGTTCTGCGACTTGCTAATTTTGAACCTGCTCTCCAGATGAATGTCCATCCATTCAGTGGGGTGTAGTACTCATGTCATTCAGATTATTATGGGTAACAAAGGAGCTGATGGATGGATGACTGCGAAAAGCCACAGAAATAGTGTTATGAATGCAATGATCTCTTGCCTTTAAGGTGTCCTTACAAAGTTCTCGCATCACAGTGTGGGTGTGGCATCGCAGGTGGCTGTAGCATATAGGTTAATCTAAGCATCCCAACCACAAACAGTAATCACTCGAAAACCCCATAGGGTCTCCCCCAAATTAGCATTCCAAACAGCCACTGCTCACTGAAACACAGCTGAATCCATGCTTAGAATAAATTTTCTCACCAGCCATGCTTGCCTACTAAAAGCATCTTCAGGGAGGGAGAGTTCCTTTCTCCTGGGAAAAGCCCAGCGATGACGTGCAACCTCTGATGCTCTCCACACTTTTCATTCTTCTTCTCAAACTGCAGAACACAGTCTTGATTCCTGAACACTTGCCTGTTCTTGCTGGAATTAACTTCCAGCCTAACAAATGGTCTGGTGAGGAAGGAAACCCACAACCAGTCTTTCTTTCCTGTGGCTTTCAGCTTTAGAAATGCAACCATGAATGATAGCTTCAAAGCAACGGTGTACTTGGGTTTAGGAACAAGACTGGTAGGTGTTTTGGAGCGAAGTTTCCTCTGGTGGTACTGCTTCTTCGCGGTACCCGTCTCTCGTGCCTTGCTCTGTTTTTATGCTCTGTTCTGAGGCTCGTTTTGTCTTCTGTGAAGGACAACAGGTCCTTGCACAGTGGTGTCTTTGTGCAGTTTGTCAGCGTGATGAACAGTAGGTTCTCTCAGACTACAACATGCGTGAGCGTCACCTGGGAATCGTTTTAATGTGCACATTCTAATTCCCCACATCTGAGTGAGTACTGAGATCTGCACTTCTCTTAAGCTCCCAGACAACACCCATATAACAAGGGTCTAGATGCAGAATGTAAGTGTAGGAACTGCGAAGACCATCCAGCCAACTGCCTGGCATTTTATGGATGGGCCATATAAGGCTTAGGGAGTTTCAGAGGCCATGGAAACGTTAAATATAATGAACAACATAGCAGTAATATGCCGAGCCAAGAATCAGACATGCACAGAACTCTGATTAGGAAATTAAAGCTGATCTCATAGTCATGGTGTGGGCAAAATGCCTAGAAGAGATGACAACTGATTTATAGCGGAGCTTTTTGATAGGAAGAAATTATATCCCTTTTCCAAATACTCCCATTGCAGCTGCACTGGGGTTGGAGGTGCACATTATATAGTGCATGAGGGTGGGATCTTCAGTACTTTCTGGCAGATGTGTGTCTATTTAAATGATAAAATTGGTCATTTGAGAATCCCCTGTTAGAAGATTAAAAGGAAATTTCCATTTTGGATAGTGGCTGGAGATAAACAATTTGTTACCAGGACCCAGAAGAAATGGAAAATAGAAAAAATTATAATGGTAGTAGAGATTTGATGTAGACAAAAGAAAACCCAGCCCATCTGGGGATCTTGTGTTCTCAGTGGTCCCCACACCAGCACCTTAACAACTGGTGTTTCAAGGAAAAGGATGAGGTGGCTCCTTCTTTATATGAGAAAAAAGTCCCTCCCCTCCCCACGTGTCTTCAGTAATTACGAGTAATTTTGCAACTTGTACAGGGAAAACTGACTGGCTTCATTTCTATAAATTTTATTGTCTTGATATCTAAAACATGGTAGTTAAATATTTGGGGAAAGGTTAGTCAGTGGGGGAATAGTAGGTGAATTATGCAGAATTCATGCATTTCTTATTCAGCAGTTCTTTTATTTGTGAGACTGATCATCTCACAGGAAGAGTCATGAATATCTATGACTTCTACAAAAACAGAACAGTTTAGCCACTTGAAGATGAAATCATTACTGTTTCTTTTGCTGTTGCTTTCTTTGAAATATTTTAAGTATTTTCAATGATAGCTAAATGGTAGAGTTTTTCTTTTTCCTCTTTATTCCTGTTTGTTTGCTTGGTGTTTTGTTTTGGTTTGGTTTGTTTTGTTTTGTTTTGTTTTGTTTTGTTTTGTTTTGTTTTGTTTTGTTTGTTGAGACAGAGTCTTGCTCTGTAGTCCAGGCTGGTATTGAACTCACCATGTAGCCTAGGCTGGCCTCGAACTTGAAGCAATCCTCCTGCGTCAGCCTCTCGAGTGCTAGGTTTGCAGGTGTGCACCACAACGCCTGGCTTCTTTACTCCTAAATGAATCCTCAAAGCATTTGTAAAAGTACGAAGTGATCAAGGTACATTGTGTGTTTTACTATTCAAAATTGCTATTGTTGCTTAAACTATAAATTAAATAATTCTACCATCATTGAACTTACTTAAATATTTCTACTTTACACTACAAAGCCCAAGTGTCTGGATATTATAGAAAATATTTGACTCCAGAGGTAACTACTACCATTTTGGGCAATAACAAACAGCTTTTAAGAAGAAAAAGAAAAAGACTCTTGAGGGAAAAATGAATGTAATCTCTCAGCTTAATACAACAGTTGGCAAATGTAGATGCTTAAAAGCTTTGAAATCCTCAAAATAGGCCATCAAGGAATTGTAATAAAATATTAAATTAATTCGGATAAAAGGATAATCCATCAGGGCCACCAACACAGTGCAAGCTGGTTTCAGCGTGATTAGTCTCACCTCAGAAGTCAGAGATGAAGCCCCACTCGGCGTGAACCATGAAATAGTCGTGGTAGCGCTCACCTGCTTGGTCGTCAGCGCAATTGTGCAGTGCCAGTGTGTTTGCCTTTGGTAAAATCCTGAGCCCTTAATCATGTCAAGGGGCTGCATTGGCTATTTTATGATCACAAAATTGACTCCTGCTGCAGCTAATCATAATCCATCACGTTCACGCACACCCTCCCTTTTTTTACCCTT
>RJWT010056646.1:0-10003 GCA_004365215.1 Cuniculus paca
GTCTATGCCAGCAGATATGGCCCTAGTGAGTTTTAAGAAGCCAACCCAAGTACAATGACCAGTGTATACAAACAAGGGAGGCCAGAAAGTTGTCTTTCATGATGGGAGAACTAAAGTTCACTGTGTAAGTGTGACTGAAAGGCTCAAAGACAGAATAATTACATCAGAGGACTTCCTGTGTCAATATAAGGTGGCAGATGATGTCATCTGCTCATTTCCTAGCAATGTCCTCAACCAAAAGTTACATTTGATACATCTCCCTGCCCTGGATAAATTGTTCCTCATAAGTTACACACCTTCTCTGTCCTGTGAGAGTGAGGACCTTATTTAGATTCAATTGTGATCCCTTTGACATCAAAATGACCCCTTTTCCTGAAGGTTCCCTGGACTGATTCTGAGCTTGACTTGTTTCAAGCATTTATTTTCTATCTGGAAATGTGCATGAGGAATGGAGTATAGGACGAAGCAGCCCAAGGTTATTTTTTTCCACTTGTAAGAAAAGAAAAATTGGGTACAGTTGGATGCAGTTACTAAGCCAAAAGTTATGTGCCCATTATGTTAGAAAAAGATTCACTATTGCATGTAATTGAATTCTGGTTAATAGCCACAATTCTGAAAACCCTTTCCATGAAAAACTCTTTGCCATCATTGTTCACGATAGAATTTGGAACCTAAAAGCCCATTAAGCTGGCCTCCAGATTCAAGAATATTAGTAGTGTCTCTTTTGCCCAAAGCCATACATATATTTTAAAAATGATACTGATTTACTACTACTTACGGTGAAGTTTCAGGAACAGGATTCTTGAGGAGTAGAGGACAGACCAGAAGAAACTGTATTTCACTTGGCATTCATGTTTCTTAGCAATACATGGTTGATTCTATTTCTAAATTTGGTGCCAGCAAATAAATTTTGGAGAGAATCTTAATTCAGATAGAAGTTCTGAAGCTTTTTCTTCTATAATGCATACTGATTGTGCTGTGTGTTCATTTCCATTGGCAGAGAGGCAAATCTTTATTTTTTTTAATGCTACTGTATGAAATCTTCTGGCCATTAAGATTTTTAGAATGTGGATAGTTCACTCTTTAGGTATATAATGTTCCCAATACATGGGCAACAATGGCTGAATTTTATGCACATAACTGAAAATACAGAGAACCCAATATGTGTATATTCATGTATACCAGGTGGGCGATGTTGCTCAATGCTGTGTGCCAAAATCAACTTGTTAAATTTTGTTGTGCATCATGTGTACCATTTTATTGATAGAACACCTTAGGAAGTATATCTAAAGGTGATACAGTTGTATTTTATTTCTTTAAACTTCTACAAATTTAAGATGATGATATAGATTTTCAAGCCACTGTATTACATGTGTATTTACATGCTGACCCATGAACATGTGCACTCAGCTAGAGTTCTCGAGGGAGGCTCTTGTGCTCTTTTGCATCCATGACACTCTGCATAGTGGATCGTGGACCAATGTATTGATTTTATATCTCTGGGTGACTCTCCTCTAAAGACTCCTGATTTCCTCATTTTCTGATCCTTTCATTATGATCATGCTCTCTCTCTGGAAAGTCAACCTCTCTAACTTTTATGATTGTTGAAAAGTGAACTCTTCAATCTTTCATTTATGTTCAATAATGATGTTCAGAGAATTCATCCTCTGTTTCTTAGGGGAAGATGAAAAACAAAAATAGCAACAAGAAAAAGGAGGCACACAAAAGGAACAAAAGAAGACAGGTGGGGAGAATAAACTCAGAGTGTTCTTGTTTGCTAATTTATTTTAGCTGTCTGACTTCATTTTTCAATATCTGGAAGATCCCAGTGTTGTTCACCTGCCTACTTCAATAGCATCAGCCCTGAATCGTCCCTTAGCAGGCACATGACCTGAGGCTGCTGATACCCAGGATGATCAAGGAATACCATGAATGTTTAAATAAAAAAAATTGTATCAAAAGAAACCCTGCCATCGGCAACCTCCTCTCAATTCAAACACACTCATCCCTTCGTCCTTGCCACTTTCTGAAGCACTTCTGTAAGTCCTCTTTTCTGAGTGTCTTTAATGGTGTTGTTCTAGCTGCCTGGATGCCCTGAACTGATTAAAAACATCCATTTTTCATGGTTATTTTGACTTTAAGGAAGAGCTAGGTGTCACAAAGCGCTAAATCAGGTGAATAAGAGGGCTGAGGAGCCAGTGTCATGTTTTTACGATCCTGCCTTTCGGTTGGATGGCAGCAGCATTCACTGCATTTTTGATCACACTTCATAAAGACCCTCATAGGTTGAAAAGTTCTCAGGATACGGATCATACACCTGGGAGGTTTAAATGATGCTGTTACTCAAAATTCCAAAGGATGAAATATCATACTATCCTTGCTACTTTCTTTATATTTTAAATTTGCTAATCAGCTTCACATAAGTAACAATAAAAATGGTCACTCTCCTACATGTAAAAAGTACACTTCAGAGTATTGATTAAATGCTGTCATGGTGCTTTCTTCTCTGAATAATAGTTGAAGGAAAATATTGATTAAGTTTAGAAATGCTTTATTGCTGCTTCCTTCTTAACTATCAGTGGCACGAGGTCAATGTACATTTAATTGATTTTCGATTCATTTTTGATGGAAAAATCGTTGTATCATTTCATTACACTTGAGGGGTACACTCATCACAAAGAAATTTAGTTGAATTTAGTTGATCTTAGGTCAGGAATTTGAGGGACATCCTAGGGCATAATTAAGTAAATACATAAATTTTACCTTATAAAGTGGATATTAACCCATAGGGATAGGCCAGCTTTTTGATTTACATCCAGACAAGAGAAATCTTGGCAGAGTTTACCAGGGCAAATCCTGCCTCTTGTGAAAAATGCAAGGGTAGACCTGACTGTCTTGTAGAATATTCTCTTGGTAACAGCTACAGACAGTTAGGATTCTATGCCCTGTACCTAAACACACATCACTGACTATGGCATTGATACCATCTTAATAACTTCATCGTGCAGTCATCAGATTGGCTCACTTGCTGAAGGTCAGGCAGCAAATATGCAGCCTATGACTAATGAAGAAGAAAATTTTAAGCTGGTCACCACTGTGAATTAGGAGGTCGCTGATGTACGTGAGCAAACTTTTGACCTACAGGACGGAGTTACTCATTCATAGAAAGAGAAAACACGCAGTGTGCGATGTGTATGTTCAATGATCCACTTGTAAATTTAACAATTCTTCTGCTAGCAAGGTGCTTTAGCTGCCTCACTTAGAAAACAGAACTGCTCTGTTCGTTCTGCTTCTGCTGAATTAAACCCTAAATAGCTGTGAACCTGTAAATCATTGTTCTCATACATAAAATACTGTTAATATACTTTATTGGAAAATACTACAGGAAACATCACATGAGTATAAAAGTAGACATAATGCTTAATAAAAGATATGTAGAAATATAATATCAGCTTTCATAATACACAAGGGCAAAAATGGAAAGATCTGGGAGGCTGCGTCTTTTCCCCAGCTGCATTAAAATCTTCCCAGTGTTGCAATATGCAAAGACCGCTATGATAAAAAGGACTTAATCAGATCAAGGTAAATTTTATGTAATGATGTGAGGCGCCTGTTTAGCTTTTTCCTCTTTTCTTCATGTAAAGCCACATCAAGTATATCAACTCTTCTAACGGCATCTTTTAAAGAGGTTCCCGTGGCCATGCCTTGCCTTTGTCTTAATAGCAGCTGCGCCGTCCTCGCTTGAATTTCCTGAGTCCTTTCGTGTCTTCATAATATCTCTCAGCGATTGACCTTGGCTTTGAGAGGATGACCACGGAGAGTGAATAACTTCGGACTGCAATATGAAAAGGTACCAATTAACACACGGGTTTTTCTTGGCAGTCATTGATGTTCTGTGTACATCATGGAGTGCTATTTTGTCCCAAACTATAGAGCACTATTTACTGCAGAAAGTTTGGAGGGAGTCTGGGAGAGGTGTTTTTGATGTGCTGCTGATGAAGATGATTATATTGGTTGATGTGTCAGGATACAGTCATAAGAAAAACGTGAGCATTTAACAAAAAGTTTCCATGCACAATATAGAGAAATATATAACAGCTTGGCACAATGCTGAATTTTATATATATATATCTATGCCTATAAATGCATATACATGTATTTATTAGCTATCTATAGCATATGTTATATGCATACATAATACATAGATACTGAAAATTTTTCTTTCTGCTTCCTTTTACCACAGTAAAAACCATAATTCATTAAGGAGAAAATAGACACGGAAATAAGAATCCTTGGCTTGTTTGTCTCTGAATCTCTTCTTTACACCCTAAGGAAAGGCTTTTTCCCATTTCTGATCCTTCAGAATAAAGCAGGCCTACTTGCGCAAGACAGGGAGAGGACACACCAAGGTAATCCACCCTGCTTACCCATCCTGCCCTTTCCTTCTCACTGCCTCTTAGCCACCAGCAACCTGACAACTTCCTCTCCGTCAGTTCTTCTCCCCCCTCCCATTCCAGCCGAGAGGAGAATGGGCTCCTCCTTCCGCCCTGCCCGGCTGCAGGGTAATGTGCCTACACTCTATTCCCACAAGCCTGCTTCCCCGCCAAAGGTTTCCATGGTAACCACTCCAGCCAGGATACCTCTGTCCCTTCCTCCCTTTACTGGGGTCACAGATTCGCCACCCTGCACAGGAAGACAGCCCTGGGCCCCAGAGCCTGAGAAACCAAGCATTCACTTCTGAGTCAAATTTTCTACAAGGCTGTGTGTATCATGACCTTGTCATCGGTCAGAGAGGACAGGCTCTTTCGAGATAACTGAATCATTTAGGAGGATGCTCTCCGCCAAGATACTTAGTTTAAAATGGACTGAGTTTGTAGAGAAATGACATTTACTGTATGATAACCTTCTCAAAACAGAGAATCAGCATACATGTATTACAACTTCTTTGAATTGATTTATTTATATTCAATTAGCTATTTTTAATTAATAGCTAATGCCTGACAGCACCGTTGAAAGAATAAAAAATAACAACTTCCTAATTTTCATCAGGAAGTTATACTAAGGTTAGAGGCAAAGAAGGGTGAATTTGAACCATTCATAGGAAGACGGATGTACCTTGAAAAAGTAATGGTAAATGAAATAAACGAGACCCACAGCTTAAATACCAAATGCTATCTCTCATGTGAGAAAACCAAAATATAAATGAAGTAAAGAGCAAAATAGAGGAAAGAAAAATGTAATATTTATATACAACAGAGTACTACTCTGCCATAAGGAGATAAATTTATTTGTAGGAAAAGAGATGAGTCTTGAGACCAGAAGCTTAAGAGAAGTAAATCAGACACATAAGCTTAAATAGTGCATCATTTCTCTTGTACGAGAAACCCAATTATACATAAATTAAAGAGCAAGGTAAAAAATAGTTCATAGAAAATAACAATATTGAACTTCTTTAAAAGGCAAAGAGACCGAGAGATGAGGAAGTCAGCTAGTGATGGGGATAATAGAGGAGCAAAGATGTGTTTTGTAGCTGTGCTACTGCCCCACAGTGAACGCCATCATTGTGGAACTCAAGTGTGTACCCATAGTGAAAAGTTCTTGAAAATTTAGAAGGTTTAAAAAGCAAGTGTCAAATAAAACAATCCAGGTCACAGAGTCCAAAGAGCTTTTCATAACAAAGAAATGATGAGAGCTTTGATGAGAAGATGATCATATCATCTTTCAGTTTGTAAAACTATTTGTAAACTATTAAGTTAAAGAACTAAGAATTTCAAAATGTAGTAGCAGGTTTATGTTCTCTAAATTTCAAAGAATTTTGATTTGTTTCTGTTTGTGTTTTATATGCATAAGAAGTGTAATTGAAATCAATAGTGAATATTGGAATTTGGATACATTGTTACAGTAAAAGACACATCGCCACTCACCTCCCACAAAATTTTCCCCTCCCTTGGAGCACACTCATCATTTCTGGAACTTTCTGTGGCAGCTCTAGAGTCCCCTTTCCTGAGGGTCTTTAGTTGAGCTACAGTTGAGCTACAGTGGCTGCCTTGAAGTCCTGAATTAATTCTAAGCATTTCCCTTTGATTGTCATTTTGACTTTGAGGAAGAGCCAGCAGTTCCTTGATGCTAGGTTTGGTACGTAGGGTAGAGGAGGACACAGCATTATATTTTTGTGAGCCTGACTTTTTGTTGGATGTCACTGGCCTGCACTTTATGTTTGATTAAACATTGCAAAGATATAATCTCACTGGGTTGAAAATTATATTATAAAGAAAATGTAGATTTTGCCTTCTATGGATTGCATACATTTTAAAAGTTTTTTTGACAACTGTTGATCTCTTTTAAATTATTTGACCTGCATTGAGAGCTAAAATAACCTCTACATGTGCTTAAAATTTTGTGATCATTATTTACAGCCATCAAAATAATACTGAAAAATTCATCCAATGCATATATTATCTTGCAAGTTTTGTGGCTCCATAAATACTGCATAACTACTCATAGGGATTAATTGCGAAATATTATATTTATACTGGAATAAATTTATACAATAAAAGTCACATGTGTAGTTGAGATATTGATTCAGATCACACTGTCTAATAATGTAATAGAGATTGCAATTTTGGAACAAAAGTTAGGAAATTATTTAATAGTTACTGATTAATACTTATTAGTAATAAATTATTGACCTTTAGTACTCAATTTAATGAAATTAAATATTTCCTCCAGACTTAAGTGTCTTGCTTTTTGCTGTGGACATGTCAGCCTGTGGGAGTAGGCTGTGACCATTCTCAGAGCTTCTAGTCGAAGAGGAATTAGCTAATGATTACATTATCATACTCTTCAGTGTTGACCAAAGATCACCATCTTGAAAGAAAAGATGTACATATACTAGGATAGCCAGATGTGGCAAATAACATTATAGGTTTTACTTGGGATATCCTTCTACAAATACCTAATGGTAGATATGTTATACATCCCAAAATTACCTTTCCAAAATTAGAATGTTGGAGTCATAATTCACAGTGTCTCAGAATGTGACCTTATTTGGAAATACAATCTTTGCAGACATAATTTGCTGACAAGAGGTCATAAAGTGAGCTTCCAATCCAGTATAACTGGTTTCCTTACAAAAACAGGAAACCTGAATATAAGCTTCCAGTCAGAGACAATGTCAGGAGGAGAAGGTGAAAATCACAAAACTAAGCAATGCCAAAGATTACTAATGCCCGTTAGACTCAGGGAGTGCTGGGGTACAAATTCTCTTGAACAAACTTTAGAAGGTAACAACATAGTTAAGGCTTGGAGTTTGAATTTCTCTCTCCAGCCTCTGAGACAGTTCATTTCTTTTGTTTCTAGTACATAAATTTAGATATTTCTTTAGGGAATTCAACTAAAATAATTCTAAATTCACAAACATATCCATAGATTGTATCAGCAAATATTTTCATGGTACTGACATTAATAGGATTTACGTATTAGCCCACAGAGCTAAGGAGGGGACAGTATGAGTGTCCTTGTGTACTGAGGAGAAAATCTGTCAATGAATCTCATGTTCCATATCCTAACACGAGTGGTTGGTGGGGACAGACTACATCCTAACTGTGTATTTTGTAAACTTGTCAAACTATTTTACTGCATTTGTGGAAACTTGATTTCAGGTATTTTGTGAAGATTATTCATTTGTTTAGGAGAATGGTTTTCTCACTGAGAAAAAAATCAAAATGATAACGCTTTGAGCACATTTCTTCCCTCCCTTCCTCTCTTCTTTCTCCAGCTGTTTCATGCACCAAGAGCCTTAGCCTACAGCTGCTGTCTTATTTTTTATTGTGCCTTATCATCTTTTGTCTATGATTTCAGGATTTTTATAGTCTCTGTGCAAGCTTTGCCTATACCTTTCCTTTAAACTTGGGTCTTCAAAGTGCCCCCTAAGTAAATAGGTAATTTCTGTATGTTTCTTTCCAGGGCATGGTTCTTAGGTTGCTACCTTTTCTGCCTTTGTGACCTGATGGAGGTCCCCCATCCACCCGCTCACAGAGGATCCCACACCCCAGCCTGCCAGTGGCCTCTCTGCTGACTTGCAGCACTTTGGATAATGGCTGTGCTTATTAAAATTTCTGCCAATTCAACTGTGTTCTTGGAATTTATGACTATCATGTTTGCTGCTTTATCATCCTCTTTTTGCATACACCATTCTTCTAATACTAGCTTTTTTTTCTCGTGAAATATTTCTCCTATCTGCTTATACAGGGGGCAGGGGGTATCTCGGACCATGAGCTATCTGGCTCTCGTTCGGCTATCTTCTGTGCTCTTCTGCTTGCTCTGCCATGTGGGGCACACTGCTGTCTAATGTTAAGGAAGGTATACCTGTATTGCCAAAGAAAGATTTATGTTCCTCTGTATTTCCAATGCATACATTTTGTATTTACTGTTAGTATTTGATTACAGATTTTCTTACAAGAATGAGTGCAAGGATTTGACATATTCAGTTGCAAGTAATGAACAGGATAGGCAAATTTTGGGAACTGGGTCTCACCTCCAGTATTTCATTAGTGGGGGATGTTCCCTGAAGCAATGAATGGTGAGTTCAAAAATTTCATGGAAACAAGAACTAGCATCTCGGCTTGGATTGGCCTAAAGATTTTATGTATTGAGACTTGCACATAGCGGACTCCAGGGACCATTTTGCTGGGACCATTTTGCCTCTATGTAGCAGGACATTGAATGAAATTTCCAACAATAAGAGTTTGAGATGTATTGGTGCTGGTTTTACTGGTAACGCAGTCCCTGGGATGTTAATGAGGAATCCACTATGGAGGCCAGTCCAAACACTCACATTCATTTCTACTCTACAAGACTTGTGTGTGCTGTTATGTATGAACACCTATATTTACTCTAAATTGAAGAATATCCCTGTTCTAATTCTCAGATTTTATGGTCATCAAATGCGCCCTAGATGTCCAAAACAACTTCTCCCACCCCTTGCACCTGGACAGTGATTCTTGTACTTTATGACTGGTGAGGGTCTCTAATTCATTTTACTCTCTACACATATTTTTGCAAAATTGATGCAATCAAAACAAAACTATATTTTCAGTTAGTAATATGAGGTACAGATGAGACTGAAAATTAAAATGTGCGCATGTTGGTTCTAACCACCTCTCCTGTTTCTTTGCTCTTTCTTGTGACTAAATAAATGCCATTCAACTGGAAGTTTGTCCCTGCCTTTGTGAAGACAGAGTGTATAACTTCTGGAGTACGCGGAGCCTGCATTTAGTATAGGCAAAGTAGTATGCTTGAAATTCCACCAGGAATATCAGAGATCATTTATTCAGCAGGATAAGGAAAGCTGTGGCTCATATTAGCCATTTCATGACATCGTGCCGGCATGCAGTATAAACAAGTACGCACACAAATGAAAAACGCGGCACTTCCCAAGACTGTGAAAATAATTCCCCCAAGTAGGAGACCCTGACGAAACAAAATACTCTAATCGCAAAAAGCAAAAATGGGCCAAAGAAATTAGAATCGTAAGGTTGGACGGACTCATTGTACCTGGATAAATGTGTCTTAGTTTTGACTGGGCTTTTCTGAGTTTTATTACTCTTCACATTCTGACTCCTAACCGAAAACAGGATTCCTTCAGATTCCTGGGCAGCTTGCCACTACCTTGGGCCAAGGGGCCAATAAAAATCATTAGCAATACATAAATTTTATCCAGTGGGCTTTCCTGAACACGTGCAAGTGTTCATAAGGTTAGAGCACGGAAATCCACATGCTCGGGCTCATCATGTGCTCCTCATTTGCTTGCAGAGAGACGGACTGGAATCTGCTATGTGATTATATTGTAATTTATCTCAAATGAAGATCAATAAGCCCTTCAAATGTACAAAGAAAATTGGTGATTAGGTAGACGTATTTGCTAATAAAAGACAGCAGATAAGACGATATAGAGCTAGGCGTTTTAGAAGTGTGCAGTAGAACGTGCTTTTTTTTTTTTTTT
>RJWT010056647.1:0-10026 GCA_004365215.1 Cuniculus paca
CTCCCACAGGTGTGGTGCATTTCCAGTACACCATGAAGGTTGGCAGCATGGCTCAATTGGAAGGAGAAGGTGTAGAAAGAGGAAGTGGGGGACAGGAGGGAGGGAGGGAGGAAGGAGAGAAACGGGCTCCTTGCCTGTGCTGGACTTCCCACCAACACCCGCCTCTAGTCCCTGATGGATTCAGTCTCAGGCATGGGATGCTCACTGCTTTTGTCTTTAATGATCATTCCAGAAATAGAAAAAAGGTCAGAGACAAATATAATCAGTATCTGTACACTCAATCTTCAGCTAAAGAAATAGCATCGCAAATAGAGCTGCAATCCTCTAACTTCATCCTCATCCACCATTCTCCCCGCCTCCGAGAAATAAACACTGGTCCAAGCTCTGTCCCAGCCCCCTCACGCACCTCCACGGGCATCTGATACTGTTTCACACGTGGTTTCTGTATTTTAAAAAGTTCCCCAGGGCCAGGGATGCAGCTCAGTGATACAGCACTTGCTCAACGTGTGTGAGGCCTTGGATTCAACCCTAGCTCTGAAAAAGAAGTTTCTCAAAGGCTGTGGGGCACCACAGCCAGGGTTCATGGGCCCCTGGGTCCAGTGAGAGACGCAGGTCCCCTCTGGAAGGTGTGAAAAAGGGGAGGGAAAGGAAGACGAGCTCTTCAGAGTCTCTGGTTTTATCAGGATCAAAAATGGCTCTTACAACCTTGTCTCTAATCTCTTATATT
Source organism: Cuniculus paca (assembly GCA_004365215.1). Lineage (NCBI taxonomy): Eukaryota > Metazoa > Chordata > Mammalia > Rodentia > Cuniculidae > Cuniculus > Cuniculus paca. Next base: position 728 of record RJWT010056647.1, read on the forward strand.
AGTTCTTCAATACTTTTACATTTATTTATTTATTTATTTGTTTGTTTATTTATTTATTTATTTATTTTAGTACTGGGGGTTGAACCCAAGGGCGCTATACCACTGAGCCACGGCCCCAGTCCTTTTACTTTTATTTTGAGACAGGGTCTTGCTCAGTTGCCCATGTTGGCCTCAAACTTAGAACCCAAGTAGCGGGGATTACAGGTGTGAATCACTGTTGCTGACCTTCAGCACTTTCAAGGGCCTATGAAAATGTTTCGGCTTCCTTTAAAATCAGAAATACACACACACACACACACACACACACACACACACACCCTGGATTACATTCATTTTTCTATCAACACTGTCATGAAACACACATGCACGCATGCACACACGTGCACACACACACACACACACACACGCACATTTTAAGTGACTAAAGGCTCAGGGAGACAGAGATGCCTTCAGCCCACAAAAGTGATAAAGCAGCCCTTGAGCAGGAAAGACTGCAGGCTGACGATCTGGGTATCTTTCAGCCACAGAATTAACACTAGCTACCTCCTGCATCCTTCTTTTATGAGACATTAAAGGCCTCTTTGTCTCAGCCTGTAAATCAGGTTCTCTGTTACTCACAGCTAAATTTATGCCCCCTGAGACAGCCTCCCGCCTGGCTGAGCGCCCCCTTCTTTGTTCCTGGGGTGTAAGGAAGTAGAGGCTCCTCCCGTCTCAGCCAGAAACCCCAGGAGCCAAGACCTCATCCCCAAGTGCCAGGTTTTTTTTCTTTTTGTGGGGGGGATTACCTCAAGGAGAGAACTTTGAAGCTGCACATTTAGAGCTGATTTCTCTTCTTCCAGCTGCCTGATTTCCTTTTCTGATTTCTTCTTCACTTCCTCCAACTGAGCTTCCACCTCCTAAGACGATAATTGGAAGGATTAGCCACACAAGGCACAAAAGCAGGATGCCTCGCTAGTCACTCCCTGCCTCTTTCCCAAAGGGGATAAAAGAAGCTTGTAAGAGGCATAAAACACTGCAAGAAAACATGAATCAGAAACACAGGAGAAAGTCAAGAGAAAGCAAGCATTAAATCTGTACATACAGGGATGGGCTTGGATGGGGGAGACCTTGTATGTAAATTTTCCAGCATCAAATAAAGAATGAAAATGTTCACTACTAATAAAATTCTAGAATCTCACAAGTAAAAAATACTACATTGTCTTAAAGGGAGAAAAAACCACTACAGACTCAGAGGCAGTGAAATATTAAAAGCAAAACAACATTTTTCTGTAAATTAGTCAGACTGATGAGGTTCCCAGGGCTGGCTCCTCCGTGGACCTTGGCCAGGGGCTGTGAGCCTCAGTACAAAGCAGGTCCCCACGAGGGCACTACGTGGGTGGCACGGCCCCCTCTCAGCTGTGTCATCTCGAGCGCATTTCCTAACCTTCCCATGACTCGCTGTGTTACGGCTTAGCCCTGGTCCAGGAATGCAATGAAGATTCAGTAAATGAGTGGTTATGATTATCAATTCTTAGCCTTTTTGATGTGGCTTAGTTTCTGGAGAAATTGTGTAAGTCTTTAGGAGAGAGAATGAAATCACTTATTCTTCTTAGCATCGCTTCAGGTAGATACGGTGTCATTCATTCATTCAATGAATATTTATAGAGCCCTATCATGTACTAGGCACTGGTTTTGAAGCTGGAGATAAAAAAGAAACAAAATTTTTAAAATTTCAACCAAGAGCTTAAATTTCAGTGAAAAAAAAAAAAGCAAAATCAGTAAGTACAGTAGAGTAAACACTATGTTGGATAGAGAAATACTAAAGTTGGGAAGGGGGCTCTGCAGTGTTGGGGGGACTAACATTTTAGACAATATTTGGCAGAAGTGCTCCAGAAAAAGTAACTTCGGAGTAAAGTTGTGCAGAAAATGAGAAGCCAGCCAGGTAGACGTGTTGGCATGCCGTCCTCAGGACCCGCAGAGTCTGCTGTGTGCGGAAGACAGGGCGAGGCCCTTGCGGCTGGACAGGAGTGAGGGAGGGGAGCGTGCTCGTAGACAAAGTCTGTGGGACATCGCACAAGTCCTTACACCTCTCGGTGACATGAGTTAGGCGAAGGCTGCAGGACTCACATTTTAATAAGATCACTGCTGCTTCCACCTCAGGGACACACTGCCGACAGGGTAGGGTGGCAGCAGGCGGCGGTGAGGGGCTGCTGCGGTAACCGAGGCAGTGCTGGGAGTGGCTGCGCCTGCGCACTGGGTGGCGAGGGGTGCTGAGCTCTGGGTGCGCTGGGATGCAGGCTCGAAGGACTCAGTGAAAACACATTTGCTGCGGTGCATTTGGAACGTCTCCAAAGGCTCATGTGTCAAAAGCTTAGTCCCCGGCTTGATGCTAGTGGGAGCTGGTGGAAACTTGAAGAAGTGGGCCTAGCGGGAGGCCCTTAGGTCACTGGGAATGTGCCCTTCATCTCTCTCACTTTCAGCCATGAGGTAAGCGTTTTTGGTCCATCATGTGCTCGTTGCCATCATGAGCTGCCCCAACTCAGGCCCAAAAGCATAATGATGCCAACCAGCCACGGACTAAAAACCTCTGAAACCATGAGCCAAAGCAAGTCTTCCAGGCTCTCTCTCTCTCAATTTCAGATTAAATTTGGGTCTTCACACTAAGCGGCATTCCCAGTCCTTTAAAAAAAAAAATATATATATATATATATATTTTTTTTTTTTGGAGACAATATCTCACTATGTAGTCCAGGCTGGCCTGGAGTCACTATGTAATCCAGACCGGTCCTAAATTTGCAGTGAGCCTCCTGCCTCAGCCTCCCAAGTGCTGGGATTACAGGCATGCACCACCATAGTTGATTACCTTGGATATTTTGTTACAGTAACACAAAACTGACTAAAACAACATAAAAGGCAACAGCAGGGCCTTTGAGCTGAGCAAGAAGAGGGTGATACTGCTGCTGACTGAGACAGGGAAGGCGACAGAAGGAACAGGCTTGGAGAAAGTCTATGGAGCTTATTTGTGTTCACTTTGAGACATTTGTTAGACATCTAGGTAGACAACCAGAGAGATGGGTTAGGAATTAAGAGAAGAGTTCTGGGGTAAACATACACATTTGGGAGTCATCAGGATACAGGATGTACTAAGGCTTGTGTTTGAAGGAGAAAAACTAGAGAGATCAAGAGAACAGAGTCTGAAGTATAAAAGATTCCAGAATGGAGCCCTGGGTCATTCTAGCATTTCCTGTGAATTTGAGGCTTTGATACCTAGCAGTTAGGCAGCAACTCTTCAGGCTGCCAACTGATTATGGGCCTTTACATCTGACCGGGAAGAGGTGGACAGAACAACTGTGGCTCACATTTACTGAATGCATAACCGAGGCAAGAGCTCGAGGCGGCTGGAGGCTTTCTGAGAACTCCTGGAGTCAGGTACTACTGTTAGGATTCATTATATAGAATAAGGAATAAACTTAAAACTGCTAAATGACATCAGGCATTCTGAGAGGGTGAGGGCAAGAAGATCCCAAGTTTGACACCAGCCTGGGAAACTTAGCAAGATCCAGTCTTGAAATAAAAGATCAAAAAGAGCTGGAGATTCAGCTCACTGTGAAGGCCCTGGGTTTAATCCCCAGTACTGTCAATGAATGAATGAATGAATGAGATGTTAAAAGGCTTCCCCAGGGTCATGAAGCCATTAAGTGCAGCAGTCAAGATTTGCACTTAGGAAAGGCTGGCTTCTTGGCTGTGCTTCTTTCTTGATTTCTTAAAAGAAATGAGGCACCTATACAGACACACATGACTGAAAGGCTTCCTCATTTCTGCTACAGAGATGCTGCGGGGGTCCCTGAGGGCAGACTCCATACGGCTTCCCACAGCAGGGTAGAGAAGCTGCTTGAACTGGAGTCCTACTCTGTTTCAGAGGGGCGAGGAGCAAACACACAGGCACATAGTAGAAAGACTGCGGCTGCTCCAGGGTCAAATGAAAACTTGCCATTCATTCATTCATTCATTCATTCAGCTAACCAATATAAACTGAACCATATGCCAACCGTCATGATAAGAAGCCAGGGATAGAGTCAGTGTGCGTTGATGTTTAACAATTGGCTTTACAAAAAATTAAAACAAATTGACCTGTAGCATTGGTTGATTTTTATAGTATAACTGTTTTTTTCCATGGCCAGTGTCAAGTTACTCCTTACGACTGCGTATCGTGAGCAGGTATGAACTGGCTCCACCATGCTGCTGGGAGTCCAGGTGAACAAGGTTTCCCAGGGGGAAGCATGGAGTGGACAGCGATTGTAAGGCAGAGTGGTAAGAGGGGAGCTAATGCTGATACAGGGGTGCTGTGTATCAGACTCAGTTTCGCTAGGCTGGGCACAGAAGACTTGCGAAGAGACTGATACTGAAACTGGGATCAAGATGATCAATAAGAAACCAAAAAGTGAATTTGGGAGTGGGGAGGAAAATGTTCTCCATGGCGGGAAGGCTGTGCATAAAGTCCCACAGGGAAAGAAAACGGGAAGCACGAGGAGCTAAAAGGCTGGAAGGCAGAGTGGGACAGGGGAGAGGCACAAAACGAGGCAGGAGAGGCAAATGGGAGTCTACACCATGCTAAGGAATTGGAACTGCACTGGAAGGATGACAGGGAGCTGCTGGACAGCTGGAAACCAAGGTGGAGTGATCAGAAGGTCCTGTGGGAATGGAGATGGGTTACATGAAGTGAGGAGGAAAGGCAGAGAGGTTACTGTGCACCAAGGAATCGTGTTCGACTGGATCAGCTGGAATCACTGAGGACAAAAGGACGGGGCGATATTCGGGGACCGGCAGAATACAATAGAATTCACAGACTTGGTGGGTGATGGACTGTGAAGGGTGAGAGAAGTCGTGTTTGATTCCTCTTATCTGAACATCTGAAAAGTTGTGCAGCTGATCACAGCACCCTTATACTTTTTGTGAGGCCAAGCTTTGCATGGTCCCTGTGGCCAGTGATTGAAATGAGTAGAAAAAAGAGATGTGATGAGATTGCAAGGGTCACATGACACGAGGTTCAGTACGTGTGCAGCTGCTTGTCAGTAAAGTCACGGTACGTTCCTGCAAGGTTTTTGGGTTTGGAGATTGCATTTCCCAAAGACAATGTGCAAAGTATTCTTTGATAACAAATAAGTGGAGATAATTTAAACAGTCATCGGAATCCCTCATTTTTTAATTCATTAATTAGTTTCCCAACCACAAAAGCTTTTATTGAACTAAAGTTTAGTTTAACATGCTTACTGTTACAGACACTAACTCTGCCGCTGTACCAGCACATGAAAACACTCCACCAGCAAGGTGTTTTGGCATAAAGGAAGGGCTATTTCTAACTTCTTGCAGCACAACTTCTGGGAGTACCTATAATCAATCATAGTTTCAGCTGTTGTTATGATAAATGGACCTAAAGTGGGGGAAAAAATCTCCTATAGATGGAAATATCTGCTTTCAGCAGTAATTTTTGGCATAGTAAGCTTCACTTTAGGTGCAGAATAATGTGAGTCACTGTGAGAAAACACACAGGTCTTGGTCATTTGGAGAACACCAGGTAGAAAGAAGCCTGCCTGTGTCTACCCTAGCTCAAAGTGATCTGCAGGATTTCAGCAGGACGCATTAACGTTCTCCCAGCTCAGGTGAGCAGAAAAAATAATCACGAAGTTAAAAACATGAGGAAAATGAAGGGGAATAATGCTTTTGTGCATCTGAATTGCTGCACCTGTTATGATTTGGATCAAAAATGTCTCCCGAAAGGCTCGTGTGTTTAGAGGTGGGGCTCCTGACTGATGACATGATCACAGGGGTGCCACACTTGTCAGTGGATTGACCCACTGACAAGGTCCTCACTGAAAGCACTGTTAGAGGCTGGCACCTGGTCAGGGGACGTAGGTCACTGCGTATGTGGATGAGGCGGTAGGGGTGGTCTGGAAGGGAATACTCTGTCCCCAGCCCCTTCCTCCTGCTCTGCTTCCTGGCTGCCATGAGGTGGGCCACTGTCCTCCGCCACAGCCTTCCACCATGATGTTTCTGCCTGGGAGCTAGCCAACCATGGACTGCAACTGCTGACACCGTGAACCAAAGTAAACCTTTTCTCCATTAAATCGAGTCTGTCAGGTATTTTGTCCCAGCAATGTAAAGGTGACTAATACAATGGGCCACTGATTTATAGAGTGCAGACACTTTCATGAACTTTCTTCTCACTAAACTCTCACATTCTGAGGAAACACATCCATTTTGCATGGAGGAAGTCCACACTGATGAGAAGTAAAAGCAGGGCTCACATCTTTTTCCTGTTTCTTTGTCTAGGTTGTTCACAATGACTGCTAATTGAAAAAAAAGACACATGAAAGAGCCACTGTGTCTTAGTCTATTTTCTGTAGCTAGTAACACAACCTTACTGACTGGGTATATTATAAAAAAAAAAGATTTACTTTTGTCAAGGTCTGGTTCTAAATCTGGGGGCCTCACCTGGTGGTGGCTTTCTTGCTGGCAGACTCCTGAGGTGGTACAAGCAAGAGACAGGAAGTGTGCCAGTGTGCCCTGTCTCTGCTTTTTCTTTAAAGCATCCAGTATCCAATCATGGAAGCTCCATCCTCCTGACCTTATCTAATCCCAAACAGCTCCCCAAGGCCTGGCCTCTAACGCCATAGTCAGATTAAGTTTCCACCCTCTCAGTGCCTCACAATGGAGCTTACCTCCAACTTGATTTGGGGGAGGACCAAACTATATTCAAATCAGTCTTCCACCCCTTGCCCCCCAAAACTCACTTCCTTCTCCTATATAAAATACAATCATTCTGTCCAAATCGTTCTTGAGTTTTTATTAACTTCAGCATTAACTCAAAAATCTAAAAATCTCAGCTGTGACGCCAGGTAAACTCCTTCCAGCTGTGAGGCTGGAAAATCAAAATAAGTTATCTGCTTCCAATATACAATGATGAGATAGGCCCAAGGTAAGCATCTCATCCAAAAACAGCGGGACAAGCAAGTAGAAAGAAGTAACTGGTCTATAACAAGTACAAAACCCAGTAGGGCTGACATTGAATTTTAAAGATCCAAAGTCTGACATCCTATGATCACTATAGATAGGGTGGGCCCCCAAGGCCATCTCAGGGCAGACCAGAAGCCAGAGAGTGGGGAGGGGCCAGTCTTGCTCTTTTAAAACAACCCTGTTGCTAGGTCCCATGAAAACTATATCAATTCCTTCCAAGGGTCGTGCTTACAATTACTCATTCTTCAACTCCCATAGTTTCCACAGTTCTCAACATTGCTATGGAGAACCAACCTTCCATGAGCCCAGGGGGAGACACACTGAACTCACACCCAAATCCCAGTACACTGGGAGGGAACACAGCCAAGCAATCATAGAAAACTGTGAAGTAGAGATTTCAGTTGGGTTTTCAGGGGAAACGTTAGCTTGTTTCAAGAAGAAAATGCACTCATGTACGACACATTTACAATAAGTTTCTGGTACATTCAACCAGTACAAAGTCTAAAATGTCACTCAGAATCAATCTTTAGCAATAACACAAGCACTAATCCCAATCAACACACGAGGCTTCAGATGCTGGGAAGGGTCACGCCTCAGTAGTGGGCCTCCATCAGCATTAAAGAAAATGCTGCTCTAGACTTAACCTTAACAAATGTTAACAACAAGGCTGGAAAACAGTAAGTTTTGTGTTATATATGTATTTTTCCACAATAAGTCTTAGGAAGGTGAAACTGGTTTACAAGTGATTTGACTTCTATTCAAAACAAAATTCAGTAATCACAAAAGGCAGACAACAAAATCCAGATTTTTAACATTGCAATGTTCAGCATTCAAAGATTCCTAAATATGCAAAGAAGCAGGAAAATGTGACTCATAATGAAAAGAAAAATCAGTGAATAGATAAAAACCCCAAAACAATAAAGAAGAGGACTTTAAAAGAGCGATTATAAATATGCCCAAAATTTCTGTTATAATGACCATTAATGAGAAGAGAAATTAAATTGTAAAAAAGAATAAAATGGGATTTTTTGACACTTAAAAATATAACTGGGATGAAAAATTATTCTGAATGGACTTAAAAAAGAGTAGGTGATACAGAAAAAAAGACAAGTAAACTTAAAGATACAGCAATAGAAACTACCCAAATAGAAGCACTGAGAGACAAAAAATCTGAAAATAAATGCATACAGCCTCAGCGACTTGTGGAATAGTACCAGGAGAGGGGTAGAATAGAAAAATATTCTACAAATAATGGCATTGCAATCTTCAATTTGTATGAAAACCACGAACCTGCAAATTCAATGAACCTTGAGCAGAAATAGCAAAAAAAAAATATGATGGCATATTATAATACAAACTGATGAAAACTAGTGATAAAGATAAAAGCTTAGAAGCAGTCAGAGAGAAAAACACATTATGCACAGGGCAAACAAACTATGTGTGGCTGCTGGCTCTTCACTAGAAGAAAGTGTGAACCAGAATGACATCTGTAAAGTGCTGAAAGAAAAAAATCTGTCGCGTTCCATGGAATTTACAACACATGTGCAGTAAAATGTATGACAATAAATGTTCAAAGGACAGGAGGGGAGAATGGAAACATTATTGTAAATCTTACATATGTGAAGTAAAATGATTTTATTTCATGATGAAGACTGCGATAAATTTAAATACAGACTTATACACCTTAGAGCAAACACTAGTTCTTCTGCCAAAAAAGAAGCATAGCTGGTAAGTCGAAAGAGGAGATATAATGGAATACAAAAAGATACACAGTGAATCAAAAATAAAGAGGAAAAGAGTGAAGGCAAGTGGGGAAAAACAGCAAGATGGTGGAATCGTTACATTAGGTATAAATGTTCTGAGTGCCCCCTAAAAGGCAGAGATAATCAAACTGAATAGACGAATAAGACTCGACTTATATTGCATAGATTTTTGCAGTGGATTTGGAAGATTAGAACTGGCGTGGTAGCTGCCAAACCCAGTTATTGGTGTTCCAGGAAGCTACTCATGATCCTTTATTAAATTCTTTTTCTGACTAAATTGCCCAAGTGGGTTTGTGAGTTTTGCTACCAAGGATTTTAAGCGGTGAGATGTGGAACGCAAAAGTGTAGAGCACAACCCAGGGCTTGGCAGCTCTCCCTTTCCGTGCCTTCCCTAGCGATCAGTGTGTGCACGTGCTGGTTACAGAACGTGTACTTTTCTGGGGGCCAACACTAAATGATGACGCCATCTAATCCGATAGTCAAGAAAGGCCAACTCCAGCCCACTTCCTGCAGTGTGCTCTTGAGGGAAGAGTAGTATCTGGG
>RJWT010056648.1:0-10012 GCA_004365215.1 Cuniculus paca
CCTTGAAGTGCTGCCCCAGAGCCATGCCAACCTGCCTTGGAGTCAGCTGATTATGGACTGAAATCTCCAGAAACTGTAAGCTAAGTAAACCTTTCCTTGCTTCACTTTGGGTGTCAGGTGTTTGTCTCAGCAAGGAGAAAAAGTAACCAAGACACAGCCTATGAAATGAAATCTCCACAAACTGTGAGCTAAATAAACCTTTCCCTCTTTAATTTTTGGCATTGGGTATTTTGTTTCAGCAATAAGAGAAAAGTAACCAAGACAATAATCAAACACGATAAGGCCCATGTGGACTTTTGGTGTACTTAATTTCTTAAATAAACATTTTAAGAATAGTTTTAGATTTATTGTTCTAGCTTTCAGAACTTTACAATAAATTGTTGTTGCTGGTAAGCTATCTAGTCTAAGATATTATGTTACAGAAGCACAAATGGAATATGCTTTCAATGAGACTTAGTAGATTTTTTTTCTCTAATGATTAGATGAGTGATGAAATTTCGGGAAGAAGACAGAACTAAAGTACCATTCTCACCACACATGTCCAGGGTGCATACTACCCACAAGGCTAATCACTTGTGTTCAGCTTGATCACTTGGCTGAGCAAGTATTTGTCAGATGTCTGCAGTTTAAGTTTACTCTTCTCTCACCTTTCTTTAGAGGCAAGAGAGTATTAGGAGTTTATACTTAAGAACTAGGGAACTATGGTTCACTTCTTTGAGGGATAGAGTATTTGCAAAAATTACTTGGAATTCTGCATAGGAGATGCATCTATCTCCTCTATTTATGTAAATGTTTAGTCATTTTTATCAGGAGGGAGTCATGGACATTTACTTAAACTTTAGTTTATAACATTTTTTTTTTTTTTGCTCAAATTGTTCCCAGCTTTGGTCAACAGGAACACTTTTTGTTTGCTCCTGTAGCACTGGACAGAGACACTATATTCACCACTGTGAGATTTTGTATTTTGTTTTTGATCATTTTCTTACTTTCTGATAGTATAAAATGTTTCAATCACATCTTGTATGCTTCCTCTCCTATTCCTAAAATGTGTATTTTTCCAAGGGGTCTTAGCTCCTTTTATTGAAGAATGTACTGGAAACCAAGATCTGGGCACTAGGCCTGCCTGTTGCTTCTGCACTCATTTCTTCTAAGTTTTATACTAATTTTATGCAAATTATACTTTATATGTAAATGATCTGCTTTTAAATTATGCAAAACATAAGTTAATACTGACATCACCAGTATACCCACAACTCTAATCCATTATGATGTGGATCACTCTAACTTCTTTCACTTTTTTGCTTATTTGTAACCTTCCATAACAATTGTGAGAACTTTTGTCCCTATCATCCTCTGTATAGAATATCTCTATTCCTGTATGCATGCTTAGTGATTTACAAATTGTTATACCATAACTCAGTAGGAAACAACTTTTTCGACTCATTTACTAGAGTCCTGTGGTTTTGAACACATGTATGATGCCAGGCATTCACCATTACAATAGCAAACAGAATAATTTTTATTGTCCTAGAAAGAATCTATTGCATTTCACTATTCAACTGTTTTTCCTTTCTTCCTCCTACTTCTTTTTCTCCTCCTCCACCTTGTTCTTCTTCCAAACTCTTATCAAATGCTGATGTGTTTTTTTGTTGTTGATTTTTTTTTTTTTTTTGTCCTGCAGATTGAACTCATGACCTCGTGCTTGCCAGGCAGGTGCTTATGCTGCTGAGCTAAATTCCCGGCCTACTGATCTATTTTTGTTTTCTTTCTTTCTTTTGTGTTGCTGGGAATTCAATCCAGAGCATTGCAATGCTAGTTAAGTACTCTACCACTGAGCTACAACCTCAGTCCCTGATTCATTTTTGACCTCTATAATTCTACCTTTTTTCAGAATGTCATAGCATATAGCCTTTTTGTACTGTTCTTTGCTTTTACTTGGGAATATTAATTTAAGACCAATTCGTATCTGTTCATGGCTTGCTAGCGTATTTCTTTTTCATTGCTGAATAGTATAACATTACGTCAATGAACTTCAATTTGTCCATTCACGTAAGGAAAGAGATCTTGGATTTTCCAGTTTAAGGTAATTATAAATAAAGTTGCTATAAAATTGTGTATGGATATCTTTTCAAACCTGTTGGGTAAATACCTAGGAATGTAATTACTCTATGATATGGTAAGGTTAGGTTTAACTTTGTAATAACCTCCCAATCTTTCAAAGTTTCTCTCCCACTTAGCATCCCACTAGCAATAATGCAGCTCTAAATCCTTGCCATCAATTGCTCCTGGCAGTTTTTATGAACTTTAGATATTCTAATAGCAAATAATAGCATCTTTTTTTGTTATTTTAATTTGAATTTACTGTCTCACACATGATGTTGAGAATATATTTATATGCTTGTTATAAGTTTATCATCTTGGATAGCATGTCTATGTACATCTTTTTCCCATTTTTAATTAGATTGTTTTCTTGTTATTGAGTTTTGAAGGACTTCTGTATATTTTGGATATAATGCTGGACATAATTTTTCCTAGCCTTAACTTGTATTCTTCTTTCAGTAGTGTCTTTGGCAGAGCAGTTTTTTAAAAAATTTTTGTGTTTATCAGTACATTTCTGGTACATCATGGGGAGTTGGTACACGTTCATAATACATCTTAACTCTTTGTTTATCCCTTTCCCCTCATTTCTCTCTCCTTCACTGTTTTCTTGGTACCTTCTATTTTTCAAAAGATCTCTCTGTTTTCTATTATGTTTTTTTTATTTTGCTCTTTAATATAATTATATTTTGGGTTTCTCATAAGAAAACAATGTTATATTTAAGCTTGCATGTCTGGTTTATTACCCTTAACACAACAGTCTCAAGGTCCATCCATTTTCCTAAAAATTATTCAACTGCAGAGTAGTACTCCATGGTCTATAAATACCACATTTTCTTTATTTATCTGTTGATGAATGTATAGGCCACTCAGTTGGGTTGTTTTAAACACAGTATACATGTATCACTATAATGCACTGTCTAAAATGGAAGTTTTAATGAAGTTCAACTTATCAATTTTTTCTTTCATGGATTTTGCTTTTGTGTTTTGTCTAAAGATTCATCTGCAAGCCCAAGTGAAGGTAGAGTTTGTTCTAAGTTTTTCTTCATGAAAATTTATAGTTTTCCATTTTAAGTTTGGGTCTCTGCTAGTGAGTTTTCTGTTGCTGTGACAAAATATCTGAGATAAATAACTGAAAATGAAGAAAAGTTTATTTTGGCTTGTAGTTTCAGCCTACTGTTGATTGCCCTTGATTTTGGGACTGTGGTAAGAGACAACATGACAGAAATATGTGGCAGAGGAACCAGGGTAACCTCAGTGTGGCCAAGAGGTATAGATAGAAGCAAGAAAGGACTGGGGTTCACCCGCTCAAGGGTGAACCCCAATGACCTAGCTTCCTTCTGCTAGACCTCACCTCCTAATGGTACCATCACCTCCAGTAGAGCCCCAGACACGGCCAAGTCTTAAGCACACGGACTTTTAGGGAACATTGAAGAGCCAAATGATAGCATTACCTCAGTCTATTTGTGGTCCTATCATAAATACTGTGACTAGATAACTTATAAAGAACAGACATTTATTTCCCCTGGTTCTGAGAGCTGGGATGTCCAAGATGAAGGTACAAGTAAAACTGGGACCTGGTAAGGGCCCCCCTCCATCTATAATGGTACCTTGTTCTACATCCTCAGAAGGAGGAATGCTGTTTCCTCACAGGGCAGGGAGAATGGAAGGGGCTGAGGGGTCATCTTCCCTCTGCCAAGCCCTTTTATAAAGCCTCATAATCCCACCCTCATAACTCAATCACCCCCCAAACCATGCCTCTCAATACTGCTGCACTGGGAAATAAATTTCAAGTTGAGTTTTAAAGAGGACAAAAATATCCAATCCATAGAAGTCTATGATCCATTTTGTGTTTTTTTTTTGTGAAAGGAGTAAGGTCTGTACATAACTGTTGTAGAGGAATTTGATTGTGTGATTGGGTTATGTTACAGCATTGAATCTTTTTACATCTCTTTAGGCAGTGAAAAAGCTGAGATGTAGAGTTCTCACTGTAATTTAAACTCTCGCACAAAAGCTCTTTCTTGGATGTAACTATTTTTTCCACTGTAAATCTCTGTTAAAATTTAAATATACAACCCTTAAAACCTTTGTCATCTTAATTTTATAGAGAAAATTTGGTTTTCTGTTATCAAATATCTATATTTTGAAAAGTAAGAAAAAAATTAGAATTTTTTTTTAGAAAGATAGTATCTTTTTATTTTATCTTACTTATTTTTTATTGTTATACTTTTGACATACATAATGATTCCACTCATCATAGGAAATTTGTGCCTGTATATGTTATATCTTAATTCTTTTTTTTCCATTGCCTTCCCTTCCCTTCCATCTTTCTTCTCCTCTCTCTTTACAAAAATTTGTTTGTATTGTTTTCCTTCAATTTTTTTTTTTAAATTCTTATCCCCTCCTCTCCTTTCTCCCACCCCACTGCATTGTTTCCCTTCCTATTTGAACATTTTCTTCCAACATCCCAATATCTATCATCCATTTTGGTCCTTATTTACCCTTTGGATTTCTCACTTAAAAGAAACAATGCAAGAAAGATAGTATCTTGAAAGACAGTACCTTGAACATAAAATTATAAAATAATACTTAAATTATTTAAGGTTTAATAAAATAGTTTATTGGTCATACTTATTTTATAGTCAATATAATTAATGATACAATGAGATCTTTCTATATTTATTGAAAATTTCATTTTCAATATTTTTTTCAGTGCCTGGGATTAAGCCCAGAGTCGTGCACATACTAAACAAGCATTCTAGCCCTGTGCTGTGTCCCCAGCTATTCTTTTTATTTTTACCTTTTCGATTTTTTTTTTTTTTTTTTGCTACTGGGAATCGCACTCCCGGCTTCACTCTTCTCACTTTTGCCAGGCGCTGTGCCGCTGAGCTATATCCCTGGCAGCTCTTCTATTTTTTAAAAAACATTTTCTTACACAAATTTTTAATTAGAAACAGTATTTCACCTAATTCACATAAAGTACCTGGAAATTAGAGCTACAATTTTCTCCCTTGTCTGAAAAAAGAACACAGGAAAAAATCTCGGAATTCAACTCCTACTATAGCATTTTCACAAGTAAGAAATCACACAGAAAACTGTTATAATAGTTTAAAAACACAGAGTGGAATGACCAGCAAAGGAAGATAGTATGACGTCCTTTCCAACTTAGAGATAGATCCCGAAAGTCCTCATGTAACACTTTTCCTGACTTACCAATGTACGTGTCTTTCAGTTCTGTGACATGAAAGCAGTATTCATGTTCATGAAGGGTCAGTGAGGAAAGCAGGCAGACTAGAATCAAAATCTTTTGCGAGTGCTCATCTTGTGAAGTGACACCACTCTGGGAGAGATGCTGCTTTAACTTCGCAGCATGTCTCTGTGCTAAGCACGCCAATCACTGAATTCTAAGATAGAATATCTCAATGGATTCGAACCTCACTGGACTGCAACTTGGCCTGGATATAATTCTTTCCCTTTTACTAATACCAGATATAGATGTAAATGCTCTTGTTTTGCACTACAGAATAGAGAGTTTGACATGGTTAGTATCTGGCACCCGCTATGACTTTAAGAAATACTTTCTTGTCTGAATTTTGATAAAGCCTTTATTAGTGTGCGCCCACTGGTAGGGAAAACAGAAGGGGGCATTTGCTTAGGAGAAAATAATTCAAGACGAAATTACTACACTGATGAGGAAAACAACTTCAGTTAGCATTTCTAGTTAAGTTTATTTTGTCAGTGCTTGAGATAGGGAAACTAAAGAGTAACCTACAGTTGTTTGGAGGCAGGAAACAAAGCAAAACAAAAATCAAATTTCAGGCATTTTTTTGGTGAAACTAAGAAATTATTAAAAGTTTATATGAATTATATTGCACTTTTTTGATCTAAATATTAACTTTTGATTAAAATCATCTTTAACACATAAAGGAAAAAATATACATGGATGGGTTGAAAAGAACAAAATGAGAAAGCTCAAAAGATAGAGGAGACCCAGGGAAACAAGTGAGGATGCCATGGAAAAGTGGTAGAAATTACTGGGCTAAGGGCTGGGTATTTAGCTCAGTGGCCTAAGCGCCGCCTGGCAAGCACAAGGTTGTGAGTTCGATCCCTGGTGCCGCAAAAAAGAAAAAAAAAAAGAAAAAAAGAGGAATTACTGGACCAAGTGTCACAAGAATTTAATATAAATTTCAGCTCTGCTGGTGAAGAACTGTTTGATTTTAGGCTAAGTGATTGCTTTATCTCTTGGATTCAGTTTATTCATCTGTTAGGGGGGTCACAACATCTGAGCTCTCTTCCATCTTTCAGCTAGTATGAATCCTAGATGCAATAACATAGGTGGAAACTTTTTTGAAAAAGATAAAATTTGACATAAGGGCAAAGCATTATTCAATCTGTGAAATTTCTCACCTACAGAGGAGAACAGAGGTGGATTTCGCAGCTGTTGTTAAGTGGGTGATTTTGTGTGCAAACATTGCATGCAAGGGTGCTGCTTCAGGCCAAGCCTGTAAGACCTGTGACTTCACACACTGATTGAGGCTGAGAGGTGAGCCAAGCTGCAGCCTGGACACCAGGAGTCTTTTCAGCAAGTTACCCAAGACAGCAAGGTTGCAAAACTTCAGAACCTTGCAGCTCCTTCTTCTAAGCAGAAATATAATAGGAAAATTTTTCCATAGATAATTTTACCTCTCTTAGCCCCTGGAAGGATTGAAGAACTCCCAGAAGACTGGTTTTCTTCTCCAGGCTTGTCCAGTCCTTCAGAGATCGGCAGTCTTGTGAACTATAACTTATTGGTTAAAGAAAAAAGATAACATGATTAGTTATTATTTACTAATGTGTACACATGTGCAGTTCATCTGGCCATTGTCAGCTCAAAATACAATTTCAGAGGGCCAGGAAAGTGAGAAAATGAACACTTGAATTTTTATTTCAGGTTTCCCTGAGTTCCGCTCCCCCCAACCAGTCCCACCACCAACTTTTTAAAAGATGCTACTTTTATTTATATATTCATTTATTTATTCATTCACTCATTAAATAAGTAATTCACTCATTAAATAATGTAATAATTTTCATAACCATTCATCAAGTGATTAACAAAAACTAATAAAAAATTTGCTCAAGAACTTCCAGGAAGATGGTAGAGCAGTGATTAGCCTCTTCCAGATTAGAAATCCAGGCAGTAGAAAACAACAACTTGGGGAAGAAAGAAGGAAGGAGGTGATCCCTGGAGCCAGGAAGGATCTGATGGGAAAACTGGAGCCCACACAGAAATTGAAGAGACAGACCACAGTACAGCAAAAGGAAGGGCCAGCTCTCTCTATCCAATTTATCTTCTGAGGCCTACACCAGTCTTACTATCTGTTTCTACTTTTTTGCAGACATGAAAGCAGTAACAAATCTTTTTTGATCTTATTTCTTTGCTTTCTCACATTAAAAATTTGCATTCTAAATACACTCTTGACTTCTTGTCTCCAAGCTTTTCTAATAGCTCTTGCCAGTTAAGCGTTTTGTAATGTTAAGGTTACCTGGTCCCATTTACAAGTAGAAAAACATAAGTCTGATTCATTGAAAAGGTTATTGTCCTTCTTAGGGGGAAATTAAATCTTATGTAGCAATTTTAATTTTAAAGTAAACTGTGGTGCTGTGGCACAGTACTGACCCTAAGCGACAATCTCATCTTACTTTCTTGGAGCTTTGTATTGGCATTTGATGGCCTTAATATCCCAAAGATATCATTAGCAAAAACTACTTTAAAATACATTAGTTGAATTGAATTGAATTTCAGAGGAAACTTGGAAGCTTTACTTTTGTTTCTTTTTTACTTTAAATTTTTAAAAAAGGAGGATGAGGAAAGTAGCTTCAATGTTAAAATTCAGTAGTAAACAGATGGAGAGAAGACGGAAGCTGTAGAAAGCAAAATCCATCTATCCACCCACTAGCACCATGGGGCTCCTGCCTACTCCCAGTGATTCTGTGCCCTGATGACACAGTAATTGAGAATGCCAAGCCGGTCTAATGCCTAGTGTCAGGCACACTCTATCACCCCAGATAGAAGCAGCATTATTACCTCTGACTCAGTGTCCCTTGGTCCCCTGCCTCACCACCTTGCACTTCCAGGCCTCCATCTTTCAGTCCATACTCAAAATAACAGCCACATCTGCTCTGTTAGGAACATGGTACGCTTGCTCAAAGCTCCCCAATAGTTTTTGTCCCCTTTGAGAAAAGGCTAGACTTTACAATACCATAAAGCCCACAAAGTCTAGCTCCTTTACTTCTTAATGAAGTCACACAATAATAAATTAAACTACAATGTTACAAAGACTATGTAAAAATTAAATGAATACTACCTGGCAGCGTTTATCTTTTTTTTTTTTTTTTTTTTGTGGCACCAGGGCTCAAAATCACAGCCTCGCACTTGCCTGGAAGGCGCTTAGGTCGCGGAGCTAAACCTCTGGCCCTTGTCTTTTTGAGACAGGGTCTCCCTATGCCGTTCAGGCTGGCCTTGAGCTCACTTTGTAGCTCAGGCTGGTCTTGAACTCCCAACGATCCTCCTGTCTCAGCCTCTGGAGGGCTGGGATTACAGGCATGCGCCACCAGGCCCAGCTGCGTTTATCTTTCCAACTCAGCAATGTTACATGCTCAGTAAGTGCAGCTCACTGCTGCTACCACAAACTTCAGAGATGAGAACAGGTGTGATTAAACCGTAAACACCAGCACTGGCTTAAACAACCATAGGTTTGTTTTCACAAAACTATTCACAGATTTAATGAAAATGAGCAAGTACACATACTTTCATTATTTTTTTCTTACTTTCGTTATTTTTGCTGCACCATTCTGATAGACAATAAAAATAAGCCAGCAAGAACCACAGGAGAAAATTTATTGAGAGCAGTAGATTTAGCTAAGGTTGAATTTTATCTCTGATTTTTTTTCCCTATAGAATTACTAGACTTCAGACTTTCACTAATCAAATAACTCAATGTCTCATAAATCACATATAAGCCATTGCCTCATAAAATGGTGTTTAAAAAAAAATCAATGAAAAGATTTCAATTATACTTTTCTCATCACAACCAAAAGAGGGTTAGTTCCATTTCTTTCTAAAAACAAGTCAGGTATTAAACGCTACAGATAATTCTCAGGGAATTTTGAGACTTTAGTATTTTGTAT
Source organism: Cuniculus paca (assembly GCA_004365215.1). Classification (NCBI taxonomy): domain Eukaryota; kingdom Metazoa; phylum Chordata; class Mammalia; order Rodentia; family Cuniculidae; genus Cuniculus; species Cuniculus paca. Next base: position 9,265 of record RJWT010056648.1, read on the forward strand.
CTCTTTATGTAACTTTTTGGTAGAACAGATTATACTGCTAGAATTGCCAAACAATATACTAAATAACCTTTTAATTCCTTTAAGGAACATAGTTCAATACTGTTTATCAGTCATATTCTAAAAGTATACTCAACAAAATATTTTTAAGAGATGCCTTTACTTTGTCTATCTACCAGATTTCCTTCCTTGACCCATCTTTACCACTTTTATCCTGTATTTCATCACAATACTTAGCTACTATCTGAAATTATCTTGTTTCCTTAATTATAATATGCCTCTTTCACTAGACTGTAGCCTCTGTGAAACTAAGACTTATCTACCTAGTTCATTGCTGTTTCCCAGTTCTGGAAGATTAACTTGTTAAATGAATGGATGATGGCCTGGCCTACAGATGCTATCCAGTAAATGTTTCCTTTCTTTTCTTGAGAGAATGATCAATGTTTAACATGGTTTAAATGATATAGTAAGTGATCGATAATTAATATGGGAAAAACAAAAGAAAAATTAGATTCATTCCTTAAAACATTCTTTGGTATTTGTAATTAAGTTTGATTTGCATAAAACCATGTATGTGACTATTTTAATCTGCCAGAGTACTTTTCTGAACTTGATCATGTCTGGCATTTCAACCACCATCTCTATATAAAACTGGATGATTAAGTCTTGGGAGGTAATGGATAAGTAATGTGTTTACCCAAACCTTTACCCCAGCATGGTCAGCATTTGATTCTTTACCTTTGTTTATAGT
>RJWT010056649.1:0-10003 GCA_004365215.1 Cuniculus paca
TTTTAACAACAACCACAAAAAATGAGCTAATTAGCCAAATATAGTTAAATACTCTACACAATAAACAAGTTTGTTCTCAGATTTACCTGGCTACTTTCACTGTTACCACCTTAGCTGTAAAGTTTATTTCAAAGCACATTCTATCGTGTTTTCTTCTGGCTTTCAATCCTACCTAAGTATCAAGGAAATTGTAATTATGGTAGTTGTTTACTAAGGATATGTACTGCTCTTGCAAGGAAATAATATTCAAACAAGGCTTCACTTATTTTTTTTAATGTAAGCAGATTTCACTGTTTGTGGCGCTTATGTAATATCTTTTATTTTTAAAAAAAAATGTCCATGTAAAAATCAGGATTGCTTTATATTTGTGAGCCTCTTTGTCTCCTTTCCTAAGGGTGTAATCTATGGTTTTCAGATCTACAGGGTAGTCTTGATTAGCTGAAAAAAATCCATTTTTCCTTTTGGAATAAAATGTACCCTTGCTATAGGGGCATTTGTTTTGATAGTTTAAAACCTGCAGCAGCACATCCTAAGTATAAATAAAAGTTACTGACAACAGGTACCTCCCTAGCCTCCCAAGATGTATTACTCACTTGTGAAGTATTAAAAGTAAAAGGTAACTCGAGCAAAATGCTGGTTATGAATGTAGAGGTTGAACTGTTGATAAACACTGGAAGTAGAACTTTCATGATTTTAGTTTTAGAATGCACATATTGAACCTGTACATGTGGACACCTTTTTCAAATAGGACTCATCCATTGGCTATAGAATGAATGCAAGTATTTTTAGTGGAATGTGCTACTTTTCATTTTACAAAGTCTATGACTAACATACTACTGTTGTGAACATTGAAGACAAAGTGGTTGATAGGCATCAGATGTGCAATGGAGAACACAAATTGTTTTTTCCCACCAGCATCCAAAAACCTATTCTTGGGAGAGCATTTTCTTGCAAAAGAGTAGTCTTCATTTTGTGTCGGCATTTTTTTCTTTATTACAGAAAAGTTTTATCTTTAAGACCTACTTTTAACTTCATGCAGTAACAGGAACAAGAAAATATTGAGAGATTGCATTCTTCAAAGCATAGGGAAAAGTACTGCAACCTGCATTTCCTTGAATATTTCAGGTGTTTATAAAAATCACTAGTATGAAATGTTTGCAATGTTTTGTTTTTTAACTATGCAGTGGAGGAGGTTGAGATTATTACTACTAGAAGACAAAAGCAAGTTAGGTTGAAACTGCAGACTAGCAACACTAGAAAAGAACCATGTTAATTTGGAATATTTGCTCTAAAAACACATTAGTTACACCTCAGTCATATTAATGGAGGTGGGAATTGAGAAAACACATTAGTGTTGAAATGTAGGTGATAATTGCATAGGTCATAAAACCTTTAGTGCTAGGAGATACACAAAATCTTAAGAACCTGATTTTTGGAATTCACCCAATATTTTAAGATTAGGAAACTGGTAATCTGTGTTACCTCAAGTAATGTCTCCCCCTCCCCCTAGGAGAACATCTTTCCATGCCAAGTATTCTTACTGTTGTGTCAGTGTCTCATTTACGAAAAGGTTATTGTTTAATGTGCTTTATATTTGACCACCTGTTTGCCAAGTGTCCACAACATGAATAGGTCCTGCGTTAGCTATGACTTTCAGTCAGTTCCCCCATGGAATAGGCAAATGAAAAATGCTTCTTAAAAGCCCATTTTTACAGTTTGCATTCTTACAGTTTGCATTCTTACAGTGGCACCTTGAGCTTTTCGACATTTTTTTAAGATGAAGGTATTTTTATCCACTCCTTTTTATTCTTTATTCTTTGTGAACAAAAATAATTTGTAATCTGCCTTATTTTTTTTAAGTTTTATTTTACTGGGTTTCCTGTCAAATATTTTACCCATATTAAGTACATAATGCCATGTTTGCGGGGCACTTTAGTTCTTTACTAGTCTTATAAGACTATGCCTATTGCTGTTTTGAGGTGTTCTGTACCTTATTAATCAAGAGGGTGGCAAGGTACATGTATAAGTGGGGTTTTTTTTCTTAAGTATATTTCAATACATTTAATATTCAATAACTTGTAATTTAACTAGAAAATTGCTTTTGAAATATTAGAATTGTGAATTGATATGCTTCGTTTGGAAAGTTAAAATGCAAAGTCTAAGGAACTGATACATGACTTATTTTTAAGTCAGTTTTAATAAGCCAAATAACTGAGTTCAGTACCTGCCCTTTGAAATTTTTTAGCATTCTGAAATTAACTCTTGTCTTTAACTGGAACATTTCTAAAATGTCTAGTACTCTTAAACAGGTGAGTGTTCTTATTTAAGTAACCCTAGTTTGTAACTAAAAGTCTACAGCATAGAGCAGAGGTATGTCAGGGTGTTTGGAACTCTCAAACAATAAAAGAACAGGTTTATCAGTTTTATGATAGTTTTCACATCTATATAGATGTTTAGGTTCAAATCTAAAAGAAATAGGCATACTATCCAAAACTCAAAGTTACAAGATACTTATTTTTTATTAGGAGTTTTTACTGAAGTTCCACAAACTGCTTTAGTCACTTGCGTTGACTATCTTAAAAGACATGCAGTGAAAGTGAACCCATTATACCACTGTGCCTCATTTCAAGATTCCTCTATCAGTTCTTCATCCTGCTGATTTATTCCAATACATTAAGTATGTCTGAACCAGCTGTCCAACCTTGACCGTGTTACATTCTTTTAATTGGTTTGTATGTGTTTTAACTGTCCATTGTTTGGATTTTACCTCCTGGTAATTTCATTTGTTCCTGGTGCTGCTTTTAAGGATGTAGAACCATGTGATCACGTATCATATTCAGTAGGTATGCAGTTGGCCTGGCTATGTATCTGCCTGTTTTCTCCCAGGAAGAGCTGCTTTGGTATAGATGTTTACTTAGATTCATATAAAGAACTGGGCAGCAAACTGAAAACTTTCTGAAGCCTATAAGAACCTGAAAGGATTTGGAGGGGGAACAGTAACAAAAACTGCCTTTATGTCTTTGAAAATGAAGCACATAAACGTATGTTCTGTAAAGATTGAAGTGATTGTTATACCAGGGCTTCCTGACCTTTGGGAGAGACAAAACGGAGCACAAAGTAAAGTGAATTTGGTTGGCTTTATCTGATACATCGTTTTATTTCAATTTAAACCTGAACATATACCCTTTCCCAGTATCTGTCTAGCAAACTCCTGGTTGGGAAGTCCTGTATTAAAATTCAAGAATGTACCCAGTTTTCTCTTATTTTTTTGTACAGTGCTTTACACCTGCTAAAAGTTAACTTGTTTAAATGCAAAACAAAACCTTGAAAGGTCAGTCATTAAAGCGGATTGATTAATAGTTATCTTTTAGGAAGAAACTTTTTCCCTATGTAAGATGTCATACTACAAATTTAAAGTATAGACTATTAATAAAATGCATGAAGTGATCATTTGTGCTTGATCATCTCCTTGGGGTTTTCTTTTAAAAAGGGGACTGATAAAGGTTATGTTGCTTCAAACCAATTTCAAATAGATTTGATTCAGAACAACTTTTAGTTTTTATTTTTGCTCTGTGTGTTGGTAGATACTTGGTTTATGTGACACAACTTTCATTTGTGTTGTGAGTGCCTTAATCTTTGGTAAGTAATAGTTAATATACCCCATTAGAAGAATCCTAGGAAGATTTATGTAAATTGACACTTTAAGTAGGTGTATCTTTGCTGTTGTATCCTCATCATTGGCCTGACCATTCCTCCCTTGACCTCTGTATGAGACGTGATTGAAAAATACAGTGTTTAAATTTGCAGTAACACACATTGCCATTACTCACTATGAAAATAGTCCTCCCTCACATCAAGCACTTAACACTCTTCGCACTTTTTTCAAAAAACAGTTCTGGAAGTAGTCTTGTGAGTTTTTAGTTGCATTGTTGTGACTGCCTTGGTGTCCTGAATTCAAAATGTTTACTTTTCATGTTCATTTTTACTTTGAAGAAAATCCAGCAGTCAAGAAGTGCCAGATTCTATGATTAAAGTGGATATAGATATACAATAAGCATTTTTTATGAACTTTCTGTTGGCTGGCACTCAGTATTCACTGTGTATTTTATTACACCTTGTAAAAGACATGAAAGGGCTTTGAGAACTGCTTCAGAAAGACAAAAATGGAATATGTTCTAAATGAAGATTATTTTGAGGGGCTTAAGTAGCTTACTAAACCTAGAAAAAGCTAAACATTTTTGATTACCCTTTGTACATACAAAACTTGTCTAGATGTGCTTGTATATTTGTGCATCTTCTGTCTTCCATCCCTGCTTCCATCCTCTCAAACATGTTGCCTAAACCACTAAGATGTCCTTGTTTCTAAGCAGATCACATTCTGATACACCTGAATAAGACTTTCTTGTATTCATTTACCTAGTGGTGAAAAGCCTTTCTCTATCTTTGATGTGAGTACTCTGTTCCTCTGTATAGTTTCGATGGGGTCAGCTCTTCATCTCATGACCTAGATTTCATGTAATTTTAGTGTCATGTTTTGTTTTTTGAAATTTGACACCTCTGAGAAGTTTGCATTCTGGACAGTGTACTCCTGTATGTATGTTTTTTGAAGGCTAGTTGGTGACAAAGACTCAAAATATCTGAAAAGGGTTGATACATCTGGGTAGAACATGAACTACACTCTTGATGGTCCTTTTTTTTTTTTCCCGGGCAGGTTCAAAACCAGGGCCTCATGCATGTTAAGCATGTGCACTACCACTGAAAAGCATCCCTTTCTTAATATAACTTAAGAACTATGAAAGCTAAGGTTCAATTTCCTTAAGGTCTTTGAGTTTAGGCCAAGTTTAAATATAAGGCCATACAAATAAATTACTAATGGCCGTATTACACATGGCTAAATTTTCCCAATTGCTGTCATGCTTTATATTAAGTACTTTATAAAATTTAATCTTCAAGTGAGTTAGAAGTATTTCCTGTATTATAGGTAATACAGTTATGATACAGATGTTTAGGGCTTTGCATAGGACCACATAATATGTTGCAGAGTATTTCCCACTCGCATCTTTGATTCTGGAGTTTTGGCGGTGTTTTTCTTTGGTAGTGGGGCTTAAATGACCTTTGCACAGTGTTATATCTTCACCCTTTTTACTTTGAAATGGTCTCAAATTTGCCCGGGCTAGTCTTGAATTTGTGATCCTCTTCAGCTTCCCAGAGTGTAAGGTAGCTGTGTGTTACCATGTCCAACTTCCTTCCTTTTAAATCTTGCTCCTATATGACCTCTTGTTTGTTAATATTTCTCTCAGGCTCTAAGATATTTTACTTATAATGTATGATTTCATAAAATAAACATCAGTTTTGGTTGGTTGGCTAAGGAAAACCAAAAAGGCAAATAATTTTTACTGAAGAATAAAGAAATATATTGTAAATTTGGCGGGTCACTTTGGGCATTTCTAAATAGCTTTGTAAGTGATGTGAGTCTTCATTTTAGCAGGTTAAGTGTATTTTGGAATTATTCCCAGCAAAAAGTATCAAGGTACTTAATTTCTAGAAGTCTTAAGACTGGAATAAAATTTGGAGAATCAGTGTTTAATGGTTATCTCAGCCCCTTAGTACGTGTGCTCTTGGCCCCAATTATGACTTGACTAAAAGTGTGAAACGAATAGAAAGAATTCCAGGTGGGTGTTTTGTTTTTCAGTACACCAGCCAGCTTACTGGTATCCAGGAAAATGCCCTTCAAAGTTAGTTGCCTTGGGCAGCGATAGGCATTCCAAGAATGTTGCTGTTCTGCTCAGAAGGTACTTGGAACTTGTTTAAATCACTTTTAAGACTTTTATGAGCCATGAAAGAAGCAACTCTATTCAATTTGTTCGCTTTATGCTGCCATTGAGATGAATCTTGGTTGACTTTTTTCTTAGTGGATGGAGATTGTCACCCAATATTCAGGAATGTGCTATACATTCTAAGGGCAATTACAAACAAGATATTTCCAAATAATAGATGCAGTTGTGTTTACAATCAGTGAACGGTTACACAGGTAAGATTATCAAGCTTTAGCCAACATCTGAAGCACAGGTAAAGATACAGTCACCACCCACAAGAAGTGGGCATTTCAGCTGAGATGTGTAAATTTAAAGAAAAAAAATTTGTTTTTTGAGATAGAGTCTCACTATGCAGTTCAGGCTGGCCTTGAAGTCATTATGTAGCCCAGGTTGGCCTCAAACTCACTGCAATCCTCCTGCCTCAGCCTCTCGAGTGCCAGGATTATAGGTGTGCACCACCGTACCTGACTTCAATAATAAAACACTAAAAACTTCTCTTGCAAGAGATATACATACCATAATTATCTCTGTTCAAATGCATCAAAACTGCTAGAGCTAGTAGGATATTTAAATAAGTGAGAGATAATGGGATGAACAAGAGCTTCTGAGTTTGGAGTTAACTCAGCTAGTAGGTAAATGTGTGTTGTACTCTACTGATCATAGGCATTCTGGTCTGAGCTTTCTCTTCTCTTTGTTTTTGACAGACTGGTCTCCTGAAGCCATTGAAATATTGCTGTTTCTCACTGGACAGTCTTGGTTACTGTGTGTGACCTACTTAAAAAGATTTACAATTGGTTGCATTCAGTGATGCATTTCTGTAATCCTAGCTGCTTGGAAGGCTGAAGCAGGAGGATCCAAGTTCAACATAAGCCTAGGCAATTTAGCGATACTTTCTCTAAAAGTAAAAACTGAGGATGTAAGTCAGTGGTAGAATGCTTGCCTAGTTGATGCAGTCCCCTAGGTTCAATCCCCAGCACACATACACAAAAAATGGTACTTTATGCAGCAAATATATATTAATACTGTCTAGTAGAAATATAATGCAAGTCACATACATAATGTTAAATAGAAACCATGTCACAGAAGGTAATATGTAAAGAAATTTTAATGTATTTAACCCAATAAAGTAAATATTATTTCAACATGTCATCTGAATATTTTATTCAGACAGGATCTCACTATAGAAGCTATCCTTGAATTCATGATCCTCCTGCCTCAGTCTCCCAAGTGCTGGGATTCTAGATACGTGCCACTGTCGAGGACCACTTTATGTAATTGTTGAGGAAAAATCATTTCATAATTAAATCATGATTAGGGCTTGTCTGAGGCCTAGTGTCTTGCCATGTGGGCCAGCTGTGGTATGTGGGAACATAATTCTGTGTGCCTCCTATCATAGTTGAGTCCTCAATGGTCCTGTGATGCTGTGATGCCCCAGGGCAAGAATTCAGCAGCTGAAGACATCCTGGCCCCTTGAGAGCCCAGTAATAATAAAAACAGAGTTTCACCTTGGGTAAAGATCAAACTCCATAACCTGTCATCTCCTGTGTCCTCAACATAAAGATCCTTATCAGCATAAGGTCACCACTACCCTCTGAGTCATTTGATAATCCCTCTAATCATTGTATATACCCAATAAATAGGGGCTGTGAGTGTCTCTGTCTCTCACCATCCTGAGGCATTGACCTCCAAGCCACCCTGTCATGCATTACTAAATTTGTTTATCTCATCCTTTTGCCATACCCACGATACAGGCAGTTGGTGATCCACAATATGCTACCATGCTTGGCTCCATATAAAAATTATTAGTGGGCTATTTACACTTTTTTTTCATGCAGAAACTTCAAAACTTGTTACGGATTTTATGCTTACAGTACATCTCAATTTGGACTACACACATTATAAATGTTTGATAATCACAAGTGGCTGGTGGCTACTATATTGCACAGTGGAATACTACAACAATACAGAGAAGAGTGATGAACGTGGGTAAAGCAAATGAGTTTTAAAAGTTCACCTGTGGGCCAGGGATATAGGTCAGTTGCACAGTGCCTGCCTGGCAAGCACAAGGTCCCGAGTTGGATTTCCAGTACCAAAAAAAATTCACCCGTGGATGTACATAGATGCACCTCCTCACCCACACTACTCCACAACTAAACAAGCCTGATTCTTTTAATTGTGCATCAGAGTTTTTGGCTTGTGGTAGCTATCCAAGCTTACAAAACTACCATATTTCTCTTCTTGCTCCCTATGAAAGCTTGTGATTTATTAAGAATTAGCAAAGTATATTAACTGGTTGGGGAACCCATTATAGTTGCAGCAGTCAATTAATACGTTACACTTGTTTATTGTAGAAACCACTCAAAATTTTATATGGTGCCTCTCTTCTGTTCCTTAATAGATGTTAAAATATTACAAATAATTTTTAAGCAGTTCATTTGAAATAGCCACAGTTGAATATTCATGGCATTTGTTAGAAACCTAACATGGATTTACAATATATTTTCACTTTATATTAGATAATGATAATGTATATGTTTGAGTTTTCTGGGCTGGATGGGGAAGAGTAGACAGCATGAAAATAAAGGATGTCAGATGAGACTTCAACCCCAATGAAAACAAGTGTTTCCTAATATCAAATCTTTCTGATGCCATTGCTGAAAGTTTGTTTTGTTTTGTTTGGCAACATGTAAAATATTAACAGTCCTGTGGAGAGACTTTGGAGTTGAGGTTTTGGAAAAAGCTGATTCATTCAGCTTGGCTTTACTTGTATTTCTGTGTGGATATAATGTGACATTATCTATGGCCTTTTTAAGAATCTGAAAACCAATATAGTAGTAGATGAATGTTGGTTTCTAGTGTGAGTGACTAATCTCTCTGTAGCATGTGAATCTGACTGCTTCTAAGAAACCAATGAAGCACACCCCTCAGTCTGTCTGTCTGTCTTTCTTTCTTTCTTTTGTCTTTCTTTCTTTCTTTCTTTCTTTCTTTCTTTCTTTCTTTCTTTCTTTCTTTCTTTTTTTTTTAGAAAAAAGGTTTATTTGGCTCACCCAGCTTTTTTTCCCCCAGAATTTTGGATATTTCTCTTCTAGTTAAGGCAAAATTCAGGAAAATTTGTTCCTTCTATTTTTCCTTCACCCTGCCCTTTCCTGGGAGAAGGAAAAGAACAAAATAGTGTCTGAAACTCTTTAGGCATTATGGTTTGGGATTGATCTTAGGGCGACAACTTGGCATTTGAACCCAAATTCTGAACCATTGATCTGATGGAAAAGAAACTTTCTCCTAATAATTAAACTATCTTCTCCAGCATCTGAATTAATCCCTTTTCTCTACATTTGAAAGCTGTTACCACCTACATGTTTAAATAGAAAAACTAGTCTACTCTGCTAAATAGAAATACTTTCTAACTTTCATTTAATATAGATGCCATTTAACAGCCTTTGTACAGACATGGGCACTGAATGAAACTTTCTCTGTCCTTTAAGAAAAAAAAGATCAAAACCATCCAGAAAACTAAAACCAGAGAAGGCCTTGTTCTTTCCCTCCATCCTACTCCAAGGTGTTCCCTTAAGTTCATAGTATTGGTGCATTCGATTTTGGATACCATATAAATTAACTCTCCAGCATATATTAACTAGGCCTGGCTTAGGCCTTATTACCTGTTTTATATTGTCAGTTTAAAAACAAGAACTTAGAAATCTGAATAGAGTAGATCCCTGTCTCTGACACCTTTGTGGATGACTCAACTGTGTTCCAAAGAAGCACTATGGGACCCATAAGAAAACTTACTATGGTTTATATAGTCTACACTCTTCAAATACTACCCACCGCTCTACATCCACTTTAATCCTGCAGAAAGGTTAAGGTGAGCTGCCAGCATGTCCCTGAATGATGGGAAGTGATTAGATATTTGCGTTGCAAAAATGAAATTGAATCAGAGGTTAAGTGACATGCTCCAAGTCCTACTGCCATTATTGATCATCTAAAATATATTTCTTGGGGCCGGGCGTGGTGGCTCACGCCTGTAATCTCAGCACTCAGGAGGCTGAGACAGGCAGATCGTTGTGAGTTCGAGACCAGCCTGGGCTACAAAGTGAGCTCAAGGCCAGCCTGAACGGCATAGTGAGACCCTGTCTCAAAAACAGGGCTGGGGATCTAGCTCAGCGGTCTAAGCGCCTGCCCGGCAAGCA
>RJWT010056650.1:0-10004 GCA_004365215.1 Cuniculus paca
GTGAACCCAGCTCAATGCACTCCCCTCATACCAAACACATCCCATCATTCTTGCCACTTTCTACAGCGGTTCTGAAAGTCCTCTGTCATGAGTGTCTTCAGCTACACTGTCGTGGCTGTCTCGATACCTGAACTAATTCACATTTACCCTTCGTGGTCATTTTGACTTTGGGGAAGAGCCAGAGGCTGCACAGCACCAAATCCAGGGAGTAAGGTGAGTGAAGACACACAATAATGTTTTTATTTAACAGAAATTGCTATGTACAGTTTCAGTCAATTCAGGACATCAAAACAACTACAGGTGGATGTGAAAGAGGACGCCCAGAACTGCTTCAGAAAGTGGCAAGAACAATGCAAGAAGTATGCTTGAAGCAAGGGTAGAATGGTTTGAAGGGGATCAATGGCAATACGTTTTTTACTGTAATAACTTTTTTTAATTTAAACACTCACTCTAGCTTTTTATCACACCTTGTATGCACCAATAAACCCATTGCTAATTGAAAACATGAGTCAAAAACTTATTTAATCCCCTTAACCTGCTGATTGTTCTAGCTCAGCCACACAGCACACTGCAGGACATCAGAGGTTTCCCCTTGTGACCATGTGGCTTGCTGGGAGCTATAAGCTCATTGTTCCTGCACACCACAGGAAGAAACGATCAGGCCTTACATTGGCAGCTTGGGAAAGGATCTCGATTTGAAATAGTACGGCTTCTGTGGAAGGCTTTTCCCTTTCATACTACAGTAAAATTGTAAGTTGAATCATTATAGGTTGGGGTTGTATTTATTGTGTTATAACTTGGGAGATGGCAGAGAATATATAGGAAAATTTAACTACTCTGTGATAGTCAGCTTTCCATTACTATAATACCTAAAACCATCAATTTATAAAGAATAAAGGTTTTGGAAGTTTCAGTCCATGGTCTGTTGGCTTCGTTGCTTTTGGGCTTGTGGTGAGGCAGCACATCATGGTGGGGACCAAAACCAATCAATGGCTAGGATATGAACAGAGAGATGACAAACCAAGGTCCCAACTTCCCCTCTGAGACCACAACCTCGGTGACATAAGACCTCCCACCATGACCCACAAGCTCCCAGTAGCACCAAGCTCAGACCAAGCCTTTAATATATGCACTTTGGAAAGACACTCCAGACCCACATTATACCTCTCCTCTCTCAAAACCAACCCTAGACACAACTACCCACAATGGATGAAAATCAGGAATACTTACTTTCAGAATTCACAGTTTTCCTAGCAAATAAATATATCAGCTATAAAACATGTGCATGCTTGTGCTTGTGTGTGTGCATTTTGATAAAAAAAAAAATCTTGGATCTGACTATATGAAATTGTCACTTTTGTAGTCAAGTAAGTCAATGTCAACAATTTCATATGACAGAATCTAATATTTTCTGGGTTTGCTGTATAAAAATGACAGACCAAGCTGTAAACATCAGTCTTAAAGATAAAGAGGGTGGGCCATTACAGACTACTGCATGATTTTACAGAGAAAACAAAAACAGGCACAACTCTCTAAATGCCAATTATATTTTGCTATTATTGCCAAGATGATTCTATTAACTATGTGAAGAAGCTATAAAGTAAGATATTTTGCTAGTAACTCCTTTAGTCAAGTTGGGTAGACATTATCTCTCGACTAATGAATAAGGGTTCATTTGATTATCAAATGCAGTCATACACGAGCACAGTTTCAATGCACATTAGGTGCTGTACAATATCTAACCAGCACAGATGCTAATTCCAGCACTTTTATGCAGGCCTTGCTTCTCTATTAAAATTGGAAGTGTTAATTTGCCAGTAATCACTCCACTTTTCTCCCATCACCTAGCTAAAAGGACAGACCCTGACTGCATGGATAAAATGTAGTAATGCATTTAGTGCTAGGCCATGATTTTAGACCTCCAGCTGTTTTACTGGTTGTGTAACTAAAAATAAGATAATGTTATGCTGGGTGACCACGGCTTTTGCAGGCATTCACATTTTACAAATCACTGCACAGTATGCAAACCATTATATTTTTTAAATGCTTAAATCCAGCTGAGGAGCCTAACACTTCCATTATTAAAGGAGAGCCTGCTAGACTGTGAAGTGGGATGGATCCTGGACAGGAAAGCTGATGAACTGAGTTCATACCTTCCGAGTAATTCCTCCACAGTCCACATCCCCAGAGCCCAGTTGAGAACAAGCATGCCTAGCCACCAGTGATGCAGAGCGAGGTCCTGAAAGGTTGGTGGGTTGTTTTTGTTTTTAAATTTTATTTGATCTGTAAACCTGCCGTTTATTCAAATAATGCGAACCAGAAAAGAGTGTATTGTGCAAGAGCAGTGGTGAGAAATAATATGCTTCTCTAAACAAGCTTATATTAAAAATAAAGGGTCAGAGGAAAGAACTTTGCTGGTTCACATCATGCAAACACATGAAAGCCCTGTGATATTTATACTTCTGAGATCTAATCAGAAGCCCAAAGCATGCTGTCTTTAGCTGAATATTTGTCTTACATGAAAGCCTTGATAAATTAAGTGGAGCTATCCTGAGCTGCATATTTACAATAGCAGCTGCTTTCAGAGACACCAGTCATTCAGAACAAATGCTCCAGGAACATAGGGGCTATTTACAGGTTTGTTTGTTTGTTTTCAATCTATGATCTTCTCTCATTTCGCCAAATACTGCACCCATATAGAGTTTGTGCAAAGACATCAAAAGTGTGCGGAAATGTGGGCCGCAAAATCAACTTTGGGCAGGGAAGATGGGATTTCCCTAAGGTCCTCAGAAAATGAAATAATTCAGGTGTCAGTCAATCCACACAGGCCAAATATAAAGCAAAATATCAGTAACTAGAAGTACATAAATGGCTAAGCAATGTTAACTGACTCTTAGATCTAAATTTTAACTAACTCACTTGTAATCACAAAGTAATTGTGGGGAGGCTGAGCCTAGGCAGGTACAGGAGTAAATGATTTTATGTCTGCAGCTCCTAACTATTAAAATGGTGATCAAGGGGCAGAGGAGGGAGAGGAACTGGAGAGTGTGGATTTGACAAATGCGACTCCGCAAATAGTGGGAGGAATTAGACCTCCACGTGTGAGTTTTTAAGGCTCTGTGGGATTGGTAGAGAGAGGAGGCTAAGATTATTGATCCTGGAAGAAAAAGTGAAGCTTTAACAAAAGTTAGATCAAAAATATAGTGGTCTTGGAAATTCACAAAAATTAAAATGTATAAAACTGTCTTTCCTAACAAGTCCCTCCAGCTGCCAAGTGATGAAGACCGGAACTTTTTTCTCCCTGACTTTTTCCTTCCTAAACAGGCAGTGTTGGTTTTTCTTCCAGCAAACAAGAACTCTCCATTAAGGCAAGAAGGACGAGTCTATGTCAAGCTGAACAGTATCTCCTGTGGGGATTAGGTCGGGATCTTCAGAGCTAGAGAACTTAGATCTACCTGGTGCAAACAGGTGACACAAAGAAGTTAAGTGACTTGTCTAAAGTCATCCAGCTGAGAAGCCATGAATTAAGCCACATCTTTTTGAGCCTGAATAGTGTGTTCAAGATACCATTGCCAGACTATCTGTGCATTCTGGTCTTTCTACTTCAAAAGGGCAATTAAGAATGAATGAAGGTCGTTCTTTAAAAATCACACCTTCCCTATCACAATGGACAAAATAAATCTCAGAAGGAAAAGTTGTGTAAGCCATGCCTTGGCGTGGACAGCAAGCAAGCCCAAGGCCCAAAGCCCATCAGGACAGACGAAGACTGTGGCAGGAGCTTGAGGCTGGGCGTGGACAGAGGCCCTGCTCAGAACTCAGGGTAACAAGCACAGCTCTTGATTTTGAGTCACTGCGTCGCTGAGTCACACCTCTGCTTTCCAGATGACTCTGGCTTCATCTGAGGGGTGTGGTGAATACTCTTGACCCTAAACTGGAGACTTAGCCTCAATTTTTTGGAGAGTGTGCGCAAGGGAAATTATAAGACCCAAAGGGTTACCTTTGGGATTTGGTTATTTTTTTTGCAGTTTTACAAGATCTACCTCTTGGGTCCAACTTACAATATTACACTGTATGCAATAAAGTTAGTTTTTCATGTTTTTCTTTGTTTGGGGTTTTCAAACGTCCTAGGAAGCCCTGGGGCCTTAACCCTCATTTTCAAATAGTGCCAAGTTCTTAAGATTGTCTTTCTAAACTCTAAGTGTTCCAGATAATTTGGTCCATACTATCCTAATTTCTAAGTGCATGACTTTTAGTTTAGAAAAATTAAATAATAGACTTATTGAATGAGGTCATCTAAGTGTGTTATGTCTAGGTCTCTAGCAGGACCCACTCATGGGCAACGCAACTTGTAGGATTGAGCGTTCTCAAATTCCAGTTCTTTTTACCAGCTCATTAAAAGCAGGTTACATCTGCACTCAGCCCCACCCCTAGCTGTCCCATGCCTCAACCTAATGATAACGTATTAATTTATTTTATCAGTTCTGTTGTTGCTGGGAAAACATTGCACAGGATTTAAGAAGCCACAAAGTGCCTCCCCTTCTCCAGCGCAGCAGTTACACAGCCCAGCTGTAACCCTACTCCCCTCTCTAGAAGATGCCAGTGTTCTGAGGCATGTAAAGGCATAGCTGGGCACAGTGGGGCACCTCTGCAATCCCAGCCTCTGGAGGGGATGAAGCAGGAGGATCACAGTTTGATTCCAGACTAGGCCACTTAATAAGGCTCTGTCTCAAAATGAAATAAAGAGGACTGCGACACAGCTCCGTGATACAGTGCTTGCCTAGCATGCACGAGGCACTCAGTTCAGTCCCTAGCACAGAAAATAAATAAATAGCAGGATGACAGCTCCTTCCTTTGCTACTTCACCCCGAAATTTATGCTCTTGGGGGAGAGAAGCTTTTAATAAGAAAAGTCTTCAATAGCAAGTAAAGCAGGCTTTTTCTTTCTCTTTAACTCTCCAGTCATTAGGAAGCAGCATCACATTCAGTAGGTAATGGGAATGAGGCTTTCCCTAACCCCTACCCCTAGTCTCTCCCAAAAGCCCATTAGTAGCTGCAAACGGATTAGGTTAAATGGTCTCTCGTCACATTTACTGGACCACAATCAAGGAAATGTAAAGTTGCAGGGGTGAAGTGTGAGGTCAGAGTTGGCCCAGAAGAAGATTGGTGCCCATGTGACTGATGTTCTACCGAAAAGGGACTCCTAGGGTTTGCATCAAACCCGCTCATGTACATAACCAGCAGCTCCACTTCCGCTAATTATATAGCGTGCTGCTTCTTGACCTTTTCTTTAACCAGTGTGCTCTACCCACTATGTGAACAAATGAGTAAGTCTTATCAGATCCCTTCCTGGCCACCGTGCTGTTTTCACGGGGAGCGGCAGTCCACTGACAGTGCCTTGCTGGCTACACAGATACTCCCACTGGCCTGCAAGACTTCAACTCAAAAGAACATCAGTACTGGGGCAGAGGGAATGACCCAATATTTATTAATGTTTGTGCTAAAATTCCTTCAATTTCAAATTCTTTGTTATTTTTCATCATTGACTGAATTGTCAGGAAACGTGTTTTCTTACTTCTGCCTCTAAGAGACAAGGAAATAAGAGACTAAGCAGCAAGCAGGATGGATATTCTTTCCGAATCCTACTTCAGAGCTTCCTAAAGGACAAAAACCTAAAAGGGGAAAACATGCGCTTTTCTTTCCTGCTAGCAAGAGCTCCTGAGTCCTAGTCTGGCCAGCTGTGTAACCTCGGGGCAAGTTACCTAACTCCTCTGAGCCTCTGTTACTTCTTCAGTCAGTGCACCTACCTCCTGAAAAGTCACTAGAATAAAGAGTGGAAAATAATTAGCAAATCAGTAATAGACAGTAGCAGCTATGGGTAGGCCCAATCAGAATCCCAAAGCCAGCGCTTCTATACACAGCTGCTTCAGTTATTCTGGGTCGGTGTTGTTTGGCAAAAAAAAAACTTAGGGTTCCTACCAACTGCAGTACTTTTTAGTTCAATCATTCAGGGAGATAATGTTGACACCTTTCAAAGACTTCCATCATCATTCTCCATTAAAGTAGAAAAATAGAAAACAACACATCTGTGATAGAATATCTTATTTACATAATAGAATAAAGCACATTGCTTGTGTAACAGACATTGTCAGTTTCCTTCAAACATCCCACTTCACTTCATCCAATTTCAGTCTTCACTGTTAGGCATGGCTGGCACATGAAAAGCCTGGAGCTGCTGCAGCCACTTTCTACTCAGAGAAACCAAACTGATGATGTTGCCAAACCAACAGAAGAGGCAAAGCCAAAATCATCTCTAAGAAACAGAGTTGAGGAGCTGATCAAAATGCTCTCGAAGCTTCCCAGAATGTTGGGCTTCTCAGTTTCTTCAGCCAACAGCCTCTCTAAGCCCACAGAGAATTGGGTCATAGGACAAGTATAATCCAGTGCATTTTAACAGTGTAGCTTTCTTGTGAACTTATAGCTGCCCTCTATCAATGATGAAGAAAATTCCTTATATAGTCAATCTCAGTATCCCTGGGAGTCACATCTATGGATTCCACCAGCCATGGAGCGAAAGTATTTGAAAGAACTTTTGTCTATACTGAACACGTATAGCCTTTTTTTCTTGTCATTATTCCTTAACAATACTGCAAAACAGCTATTTATTGCATTAAATACAATAAGTCACCCAGAGATGATTTAAAGCATGCAGAAAAATGTGCTTAGGTTCTTTGCAAATCCTGTGTCATTTTACGTAAAGGACTTAAACATCTGTGAATTTGGGGGTCTTTGTGGAAAGAGGGTTCTGAAATCAAAGCAAATAAATGGTTCTGCATTTTCTGAAAAGCCAAACTGGAAGACTTTCTATTGCTGTGTCCTTTAAATCTGAATCCTTAGAGTGAATTTACTCTTTGAATTCAATGTGAGAGGCGAACAAAGTTTACTTCTAAAGAATCTACGTGCCATCATTTTCGAACTAGATCTTCATACTACCAGAACTTCTCTGTTCCTCAAACGTCTGAAAAAACAAATACGTGATGTTGGAAAGGTTGGTCGTGAGCACTGTGGGAACCTGGGCCATGTGGGAAAAGCGGAAGTGGAGGAAACTGATAAAATAGTTATCAGGATTCCCAGCAGCAACTGGGCATCAGGGAGTTTAGCCCGATAGATGGTTGAGAGCAGATAGCTACGCAGTCAAAGGCGTCAAGCATCTTGGACAGGATCAGACTCATAGTAGGCTCTTAATAGACAGCAATTCTGTTCTAGGCTATGTGAGAACTATCTGAGAAGCATAGGTAATTAAGAATACAGATTCCTGGTCCTCATCCTATGCATGCTGAGTCTGATACCAAGTAGTCTTAGGAAATGAATACAACCAAGGAGCTTCCCGACTGAATCTGATGTATTCTCTGTTTCCTAAACACGCCTGACCATAAGACTGACCCAGAGAACCCTTTTTAGTATGTACTCTACAGTGTCCCATCCCAGCACCCAGGACTCTAAATCTCCAAGGAATGGATCTTGAAATATTCATATTTCACAAGTGCCCCAGAGAATTCTTATGATCAAGTATTTTTAAGGAATATTTCCTATCTTACCTCAGGCTACTATCCCAAAGTATCATAGACCAGGTAGCTTGGAAATCACAGAAATTTATTTCTCACAGTTCCAGAGTTGGAGAGTCAGATTGGGGCTGCCTGCTGGTGCTGGCCAACATCATGATTGGCTTCTCAAAGTGAGGCCAGGGGTAGAGGCATTTGCTCACAGTGGCCTTCACATTCCCCTATCATTGGATCTCAAGCATAGCTGTTTTAAATCACCTGAGGAGCTTCAAATAAAACTGAGGCAAAGCTCCACCCAAAATTAATGAAGTCTGATGGTAGAACCAAGAGAGACTGGTTTATCATACCTGGCACTGCCCGTCTGGATGGGTTTCAAGTGCAGAGTTGGCTGGGAAACATTGAACTGTCTCTCTCCTCGCCCTCCTCCCCATGCCTACTTTTTTTTTTTTTTTTGTCTTTTTGAGACAGGGTCTCACTATGCAGTTCAGGTTGGCCTTGGGCTCACTTCGTACCCTAGGCTGGTCTCGAACTCACAAGGATCCTCCTGCCTCAGCCTCCTGAGTGCTGGGATTACAGGAGTGCTCCACCACATCTGGCTCAGCATTTCTTCTTGAATAAGGACTTCGTCAGTTGTTGTTGCAAATGGGTGTGGGAATACATGAAAACATTTTAACTGACTCATTAATTCAAACAACCAGTGAGTCTATTTTTCAAATATCCAGCATACAGGTGAATAGGCTTTTTTAAAAATTCCTTTCTGGTGATACAGTATAAATCCTATGAAATTCTGGATCCTGAATTATAAGTGTGCCTGCCTCTTTAGAATTTAGTATTTATCTAAGGGATGGAAAAATTAATCCACATAAACATTAGGAGGCAAGTCCCTGGTCTTGCACTTGACTAGAGCCTCTATCCACTGCAGATTTTGATCACATTCATGAGAAGATAGGCTCCTTCAGAAAGTGCTCCTGGCATGCTGGGCTCCAGAAGAGTCTACAATCACCTATTCACCTCATAATACTTGTAATTGTAACAGCAAGAAAGCAGTCCTATAGGCAAAAGTTTTCTCATCACAACTTAGAGCAGTCAGGGTAAACGCCAAATCAGTCCTTTGATGTAATGGTATTTCCAAAATCGTCTCTCTAAGGCCTTTATTCAAGGGACACAGTCAATGCCAGCAATTTCAACCCCATCACAGTAAAGTACCAAAAGTTCAGTGAGTCAACTGGAAGGATTTGGAAAGGGCTGGAGGAGGGAAATTAATGAAACCAACACAGCAATGGTGGAAAAAAGAGTTCTTGGGAAGTAGAGCAGAAAATTATTTAGATGACCATGTACTTTACAGATTGTTTATAGGCATGAGCCTGCACACAGTGAAAAGAACATTGGGACCGGTGACCTTGGGCTCAGTCCCAAACCTCTCAGTCCTTCCGAATCTTTGAATCTCACACCACCCAGAACAGAAGGATGATGGTACCTGCCTCACTACACTGTACAGTGGGTCAGCAACATGCAAGCAAGTCCTTTGAAAATGACCCCATGCAGTATAATACCAGGAAGGGTATAGTTAGAGTTCATAACGTAAAAAGGTTTTGCAGTGTATTTTGAGCAACTGGGTGCTCAGCAAAACGAAGGACGTGAGGAACTTGGAGACAGTTCAGAAGAGAGCCACAGAGATGATTAAAGGGACAGAAAATCAAAACCATGCTTAGGAAAGGGTAAAGGAGCTGAGTTCGTTCTCCTTGGAGAAGACAAATCTACAGGGTAATTTAATAACTGTTTACAAGCACACACAGCCTGGTGTCCAGCTGTTCTTTCCGATGCACGGAGAAGAAAATGTGGATCCTTGTTACTGGTGGACTTGACATGTGAGTTTCAAACCATTTCACATGACTGTGAAGGTTCATGACATGTAATACTTTGTATTTTTCTTTTCTACATCACGAATCCTAACCACAGGTTATTGAAGGGAATTCATGTGCTGGTCTGTGACTGGGTCTATCTGTAGAAATCTCTGTGGAAATGTGGATTCTTCATTAACTGTCTTCACACAGCAATTCTAAGAAATAGCAAAAATAATAGCTACCTTTACGTGTTTACTCTGTACCAAGCAGTTTATGCTAAGAGTTTTATGGTGGTATTTGTTTTAATGGAGAAAGGAAATGAGGCATGAAAAGGTTAAGTAACATGCTCAAGGTCACTCAACTAAATGAGCAGAGGAGCTAGAATTTTAACCCAGGTCTAATCCAGAGCCCAAGTCTTTACCTGCTATAGCAAACTGTTTCTTTGTGAAAAATGGCCCCCAAAATATAGTCTTCAAGAGCTGATAAAAGAAAAAAAAACTACATATGATGAAGTCAAACAGGAATGGTTCTTACCTGAAGCCAAGGATTTTAGCAAATTTAGACATAGTTGATGTTTATGACACAAACTAGACCACCTCAGA
>RJWT010056651.1:0-10000 GCA_004365215.1 Cuniculus paca
GTCACCTATCTCTGCTATCAAAAGTTTGAGCATTAATTCCCATCCACAAAATACCCTCCAACTGGGAAGAAGTGGCTCCATGAGCCATTTGTGAATAAGTCAGGTGAGCTGACAGTCTGTGCTAGAAGATCGACTGCTTGAGATGGCAAATGATGGTGGCCATAGAATGATGCATGAGACAGCTTCAAATATCCACAGGTTCTGGATTAAAGTCACGTGGAACATGCTGAGATGGTCACTAACATAGTGAAAAGCTTCCTTCCATTTCCAACATTCTATCTTTGTGAGGCAGGGTTTTCTGGATGGGTGGGACAGTGGCATGTCGGGTGCCACTGTCTCCCATCACCCCCAGATGGGACCATCTAGCTGCAGGAAAACAAGCTCAGGGCTCTCACTGATTCAGCATCATGGTGGCTTATATAACTATTGATTATATGAATGAAATAGAAATAAAGTTCACAATGATTATAATGAGTCTGAATTATCTTGAAGTTATTCCCTGACCCTAATTTATGGAAAAATTATCTTCCACAAAGCTGGTCTCTGGCACTAAAAGGTTGGGACCCAGTGGCAGGAAGGAAATCACACATCTGCATCTTACCAGCTCAGTAGACCTGACTCTCAGAGGCCTGCTTTCCATCAACCTTCCTTAGAAAAACCAAAATTAGGTCACATGCCCACCTCAAAAACAATCCCAAGGTGAAAAGGATGAGTGCACTTACTGACCAGGCTGTGGTCAGGTGCCTGTGTGTGTGTGTGAGTGTGCCCAGTGGGTGACAGGAAATGGTTTTCCACCCAGACCTCACTGAATGGGCTCTTCATTGAAAAGGGTGGCTCTGGTATAGGAAACAGAAACACTATATGTATTTGTGTGTCTTCTTTCTAGCACATCACACGTGGGCCCTTTTTATCTCCATACCTCCAATGCCAGGTATGAAGAAGACACACAATAGCTATTAAATGAATGAACAGACTTATACACACTATTATCCATGCTTTACTCCATAAATGGACAACTCTGTGTGCTTTTCATTTCGGACACTTTGTTGATTCATGTCCGTTATGTGACAGCACCTTCAAACTTCTCTTTTCCCATCTTTGTTGTGCACAGTCTCATTGCCTTTTCTGCATTTTTCCATTTAATAAATCTTAAAGTATGACTCAAGTATACTTCCTCCATGCAGCTTTTCCCAAATACAACATTCTTCATTATTTTTCCCACTTGTAAGTAATCAGTGCCCTTATTTTCCAAGGTTTCCTCACTTTCCCTTCATTAGTAAAGTGTCGTTTAGACTGTGGGTCTGTCATCAACTACTCCCCTTCATACCTCCACCATTTCCTGTCTCTGACAGCTTAGGAAATTTCTTAACTTCCTTGTCTTTAAAGGATGATAACAACAGTTCTTCCCTCATAAAGTCGTTTTCAAGATTAAAGGATAGCGTGTCTGTGAAAAGACATCCTCGCACATAGTGACTGTGCAGTGGAAACTAACGATTGTCATAACTCATAGGACAAATAGCTGTGTTCCTGTGGCAGATGCACAGGCTGGCCTGAGCCATAGTCTTGGTCTGCTTGTGTCCAGCAGTCCTGTAGATATGGATAAGGCTCTGACTTTGAGCTCTTCCCTCCATCTGAGGCCTTCGTCTACCCTCAGAGGGGGTGGCTTGCTGTGCTCTAAGTGTGTACACGTGAAAGAGTGAGGGATGTCACCTTTTTTGATGCAGCCTCAAACACAGGAGGATGAATGCCAGAGGATGTATGCCTCAGCTTCTCCACCCTCTGGCTTGGGAGTTCTATGCTGTATTCCATATTCTTGGAGGGTCCTAGCAGGACTGAGACCCAGCTTCCTACAAGAGTAATGCCTTGTTAGTGCAAAGTGTATTGGCTTTCTCCCTTCTTTGCATCACTTCTCCCAGTGGTTTCTTGTGACTTTTGGGTTCACCTTCAAAAGAACCTCCTGGTGTCCTCAGCTTTGTCTTCAAGTCTGCGGGGTACTCAAATTCCAACAGCTCCGGCAGTCCCTATTGCTAATTTTTTAGGATACAGTTGCATTCACTTCTTTTTTCTATTTTATCTATTCATTGCTTTATGGGCCTACTCAATGACTACTTTCTAAATGAATGGCATATTTTGAAAATTTTAGCATTTAGATTCCAGAAAAGGAAGTCTTAAGTCTTTCTAGCCACAGCCAACTTTCTATTTGCATTTCTATTAGGTTCAAGTTTGAGACACACATGCATGTAAGCCTCAGCTTCTTTGGGGAAATTTAACTTAGGAACTATAACTTGTGAAAATGAGGCATAAATCTGGTATATTTATAAAAAATAACTTCACACTTCCCTTGGTAGATTTTACTGTTGGGGAATCACCAATCTGTTGAATGGCTAGAATCAGTCAACATGCTAAGATGTCACAATATAAAGCTACCGTGTAGTATATCTGCTGTTAAAACTCTAAATTATGAAACTGAAGCGACAGCTGTCTTGGTGCAGAGGTGGAAGCAGAAGTAGGGAAGAGAGGAAGGGCATTGGTTTCCTTCAACTAAGCACATGGCTACAACAAAACAGGAATCTGGCTAGACAGATTTGTTTTTTCCAACTATGGACACATAGGTTCTTTACTTGTTTTACGTATGGTTTATAAACAACCTGCTACTTCCAGGAATGGTTTTGAAACTACAGATTATTGGAAAATAAAATAATGCTTTAAAAAGTCAAAAAGGGTACAGAAATATTGTGTAAAGTTAGAGCATGTCAACTAAAAATCGGCAGGACAGTGCTGTTTAACTGACTGTCTCTAACCATTGTCTCTTCTTGCCCTTCTGTCTCTGGGCTGGCTTGGTCAGCTTTGTCGATCTTAATTGTAGGGCTCTGGAGAGGAGGGTTTTTCTTTCTTCTTCACTTTCTCTTGCTGATGGCAGAGCCACAGAAAAACGAGCAGAAACACAAGGATCCCCTTAAGTCCGCATCTGGAAATGACATACTGTCACCTCTGCCTACTTTCTATTGAGTTGTCAATGGGATAGGAAAATACCCTGTGTCTATGCAACTTTGCTAAATGTGACTTTGCAAAATATTACCTTGGGAAAAGAGATGAACAGTTGTGACCAATATTTATGTTTACCATGAGAAACACTATTAGTTGTCATGAACTGTTGTTTAATGCTTATCACGCATCCGTGATGCTGGCCTCCTTCTGTTTACCAAACTTTACATTATTATTCTCTCTGCTTGGAATTATTTCCCTTGTGTCTCTTCTGCTGCTATAATGTAAGCTCCGTGAAGGCAAAATTTTTGATCTATGTGTATACTCATGTTAGGTTCCTCTCTCTAGGATACCATCAGCTGCTTAACTTTAGATTTATGTATCACGGAAGTTTCACTCATCAAAATTCATTCTAAATTATTCACTTTTTTATCGATGTGATAATCTTGTTAAAATATTTCAAACTACAGTGTGCTTAAATTGTATGGAAAAGAAACACTGTTTTGAAAGGACACTAATAGGAGCAAAATTCATTCATCAGAGGGTCTAATGCCCACCACCATGACCCAACTCTTAAAATATCCTGTCTGTTAATAACAGCCTAAGTATTCCAGTGAAATATATAGGTTCCTGCAATATATATGGTTATTTATGCAGGAATATTCCATGCAGCCAAAAAAGTTTTCCTCTTCCTGGGAATTTCAGCTTATCCTGTGACACTTTTGAATGTGATTAGGAGCTTACATTTACAAGGTATATATTTATTCATGGTTGCATTCATTTCCAAAGATTATTTGAATTCAATATATGAAAGTGCTTAAGACTTAAATCTGAACTAAGACACTTCTTGTGATCGGGACATACCTTGAGATCATAGGCTCTTTGTGATGATTAAGCTTAATTGTTCACTTTATTGGATGTGGTAACTCCTGGAAAGGTTATTGGGTTGTGGAGTACTATCATAAGTGGATTACTCCTCTGATGTTCATAGTTCGGTGTGTTATTAAGAAGTAGGTCCCAGTTGGAGGCAGGTCATTGAGGTGTGACTGTGGAAGATGTAGGTCTTGCTGACACTGTTTCCCTGTTCTCTGCTTCCTTGCCATCAAGAACTGAACCTCTGCTCCACCATGCCCTTCTGCTATGATATTCCTGTCTTGGAGCCAGTCAGTCATGGACTCAGTCCTCTGAAACCATGAGCCAAAATAAATCTTTCCTCCTTCAACTTGTGGGTGTCAAGTAGTTTGTACCAGCAAGAGGAACACTCACCAACAAACTGTCAATGAAGAGCGTTTTCTGTCTTGAATCATTCATTTGCCCTTACAAATAAGCCATGCACTATGCCAACACTCAGAACATGAAGACAAATGCCTTGAGAAGTGAGTTAGGGACATAAACAGGTATTAACTATGGGGTAAGATCTGCTGGAATGAAGATGTCTGCAATGGGTGGAATTGCCAGATCATAAGGTTTAGTATGAGCAAAACTGTAGGCTTACCAATTACCAATTATTTTCCAAAACTGCT
This sequence comes from Cuniculus paca, assembly GCA_004365215.1. Lineage (NCBI taxonomy): Eukaryota > Metazoa > Chordata > Mammalia > Rodentia > Cuniculidae > Cuniculus > Cuniculus paca. The sequence continues at coordinate 4,509 of RJWT010056651.1, forward strand.
GTGCCACTTCATAATGCCACTGACGAGCGAAATCTAACTTTCCTACTTCTTTGTCCACATTTGTTATTGGTTGTCTTCCTAATTTTAGTATCTCAGTGAGTTTTAATGGATACCTAATTGTGTGTTGATTTGCATTTTCCTACTGACCAATGATGTTGAACATTTTAATGTGCTTTTTGCTTATTTGCCTATCTTTTTTAGATAAATATTTATTTAAATTATTTGCCCATTTTCAAATTGGGATTTTTTTTAACTGTAGAGTTGTAAAAATTCTTCAAATATTCTGAATACAGGATCCTTTTTGATACATGATTTGTGAAAAAATTTTTCCATCTTTGGAGTGTCTTTACTTTCTTGACAGTGTGCTTTGAAATAAAAATTTTGATAAAATCCAGTTTATCTATTTTTGTATTGTTTCTTATATTTTAAGAAATAAGTTAGTAATTTAAATTTAAGTAAGAAAATTTAATTTAATTTAATTTAAGTAAGAAATCATTGAGTAACTCAAGAGCATAAAGATTTATCTTGTTTTCTTCTGGGAGTTTTGTAGTGTCACGTCTTCTATCATCTGTGATACACTGCAAGTTAATTTTTCTATGTGGCCCAAGGCAAGGATTCAACTTCAGTTGTCTGAGCATCATTTGCTGAAAAGAGAGTTTTTTCTCCAGTAATATGCATCACACCCTTTTATAAGAAACAGACTGGAAGACTAAAACTTGACCAGTAAAACAGACCAGAAGAGTAAAAACTTATTTTTGGACTGCCAATTTGATTTCATTGGCCTACATATCTACGCTATTTCAATACCACAATCCTGTGTTCTATCACTTCTACTGATAAGCAGTTCCAGAGGCATATAAATAGAGTAAAAAATATCAATTCTTTTTTTTTCTGATTTTAGTCCTAATAAAATTTCCAAAAGCCATTTTCAGAGTGAGTGGAAGGAATAACAGGTCATAATATTCTGTCTAAAAAGCCCTTCTTTTTTCTTACTCACAAAAAATTCTTTGGAAGTCATAGTTTTAGAATTACATTACAAAGTCCCAACTTCAATATGCCTTTATTTGTAGCATATTTTCCACATAGTTATTTTCTGTAGTTCTGTTAGTTATCATCTGTGCAGTTTTAAGCAGGTTACTTAATTTCTTGGATCTCTTGTTTCATAATACTGAGAGTCCCTATTCTCACTGGTTTCCCATAAATGGCAAATGAAGAATGCTTATAAAAACCTTAGCCAAATAACTAATTCACAGAAGTACTTAAAAAGCACTTAGAAGATTGGTGTTTTTAATTCATTTTTTTTCTTCTTTTTAAAAAGATGGTTTTCTCAACAATTTAATAGGTTAAGAGAGTCCCGAAATAAACAAGCTGCCCCATTCTCTGTATTTTACCGAGCCTGGCTTTTCAGTCTTTGTTCTCATGTGAATTTCCCCATAACTTTCCAATAAACTTCTCTGTTTTTACTATCCAAAGGCAATTCTGTTAGTTGTAGCCTTAAGGTAGGATTCTTAGTGATACAAAGTCTTTCTCTAACCCTGTCCATTCTTAGATTTTTTCAAAAACCGGTACAGGCATTTAGAGTGGGTTTTCCATATGCATTTATTTGAGAAATCTTTCACTCCCAAAAAGGTCACTCTTAAATTTTCTTGAAGGTTTTTTTTTTAATTCCTCTAAAGTTCCAAAATCTTTTAATTATCCCAGAATTCTCTTTTAAAGAATTTGTTTGAAATGCTGTTTAATAGGAGTTGATGACATTTGGTAGTGATAGAGAAAACCACAAAATCTTTGATTTCCACCCTAGAAGCTGAAATACAAAAACGACTAGGACAGAGCCTTGCTCCTTAGAGAGCCAGGGGCCTGGTGGGGGAAACAAAGCACACAGAAATGACAGTCACGACAGAGGGACTGTGATAAGGGCTATAATTGCAGCACAGGTCAAGAGTGACGGGAGTACAAAGAAGGGGAGATTAATTCCATGCTGGAAGGATTGGGGAAGATTTCAGAGGAGGAAATGAAACTTCAAGTGGACTAATCCTCTTGTAAGTGCCCAGTGACCAATTATCTGTAGGAAATGGAGGTTGCAAAATGAATCCTAACCAATAGATAACAGTTTGTTTTCTCTTAGCATGCCACATTGCAGTTTCCAAGGCTTATGCCTTCTTGGGTGATCTGCTAAATTGTGTAGGACAGGCCTGTGGACTTAGCATGCCAACATTTGTTTGTCTGCACCAAACATGTCTGAGCTTGTGCATCTTTAGGATATCAGGAGGACTTAGTAACAACGGACCATGGCCTGCATTGGGGCCAACATGCATCTTAGCAGTCATTAAATAAGGTTTCAAATTTACCTATAGTATTAGCTCCAGCTAGTTTCTTGGGCTCATTGGCTCCAAATGGAGATGGCTGCAAGGACAGAGCCTGCAACCTGGTCTCCACTGCCTTGAAAATAGACACTCATTTTATGTTCTTTTATTTCCACACCTTCTCTGCTTCTGCCCGCACATGCAGCACTTTCTTCTTCAATTTAGGAGACAAAGATGCTCTGAATTTATCTGGGATAGGCAATCAGTCTGAGACTAGCCTCAAAAACTGATTATTGCTTATAGCTATACTGGCAGTGATTTTGTGTGAAATGCTCCTTTCATGATGGTCAATTCTAAGGCTTTAGGAAGGACTGCTATTTGAAACACAAAATGTTGTGTACTCGGGTGACAAAGAATTCATTATCTAGCCACAGAGCAGATAATTGAAAGTGGGAAAGCCACTTTAAAAAAAAAGTTTCAGTTTCTTTGTCAGAGAGGATGGTTTAATTCAATAAAATAATTTTCCCCATGCCTCTTTTCCATCTGCCCACAAAACCCACTTGATGGACAGTGTTTGCATTAGGCTTTCTCTGGACAAGAGTAAAGGGGAAGAACAAAGGCCACTGCCCGCCGCTGGGTCCAGGCAGAAAGACACTGTTAGTTGTAACTTCACTGAAGCCTGCTGTGTCAACAGGAAGGTGGGGAATTCACATCCCGGGAGCTCCTTGGGAATCATATAACATTCCTGAGGAAGTGGACAGGAAAAGGGGAAAAGGTGTCCATGGGAATTTTAGTGCTGCTCTCGTCTGCACACCAGTTTCCAAAGTTTGCAGTGCAATTCAGTGGCCTAGCATGTTCCAAAGATTTCTGCACAATTGTAGACTTCTAGCTTTCAGAACTGTGAGACAACTCTCAACTGTCTCAAGCCACTTGGTTTGTGGCACTTTGGTACTGTAGCCCTAGGAAATTGGTACATATCCTCCACTGTGCTGGGCTGATGCCTGCCACGTAAGCTTCCAGGGTCATGGTCCGCTCTCTACCTGCCTCCTCCTCTTCACCACACTTTATGCTTTGGGCTCCCTAGGGCTTTCAGCTTCTCCATAATCGACTCAATGCTTTTCCACTTCGAACCCTGTTTTCTTCCCAGCACAGCCAGCCCTGCTTAAAATCTACTATCATCAGAGACAGCTTAAAGTAAACCGCTTCCAGGAAGCCTAGGTGAGAATAACTTTCTCCTACAGAGCACACCTCCCATTGGCTTTGCCATTCAGCGAGCTGACTTCGTGTCTCATTTCTCTTTATACATTCTGTAAAAGCGAAGGCTGTTTTATTCACTCTTCCTGTCTGAGAAGCTTGCCTCTCAAAATATGGCCCTGAGACCAGATGTGTCAGGTCACAAAATCTTAACCCCACTCCAGACCTTCTGAATTAGTGTCTGTAATTGAAACACATTCTTGGGGAACCTGTATAGCTAGTAAAATTTGAGAAGCACCCTCAGACAGCTTTACAGTAGCAGCTATCATTAAATGTGTGTTTTGCATGTGCAGTTTTGCTGAGTGTTTTTGTTTCCGTTGTTCCAAATTAGTTCTCTCAGCGATTCTGTTAACAATCCTGTGAGGCAGATATTGCTACTCCCAAGTACACACAAGAAGAAGCTGGAGACTCAGAGCAGTGCCCTACCTCTTCTGTTTTTATTCTTCTAAATGAATGTAACCCCCAGTCAAAGGCTGAGGAGTCCAGTGGCTGAAGGAGAGTGACCGCCAGGCCCCAACAGTTTCTGCCCTTTGGGTGTTACGTTAGGTGACTCCCTGACTCTACCCTGTGGAGGAGCAAAAGGCAACAATGGGTGACACGCTTACGGAACAATGGGCTACATGCAAAATGAAAATATTCAGATCCCCCCACTTTTGGTACTGGGGATTGAACTCATGATCTCACACGTGCCAGGCAGGTGTTTGTGCTGCTGAGCTAAACCCCTAGATCTCCTTTTCAAAAAGAAATGAAATCAGATTCTTCCTTTCTTCTCTTTTTCCGTCTCCACCTTGCTTGTGGTTTTGATATGATGTTTAATATCATATTCCCTGGGACTTGGGAACACTACCTTGCCTACACAGGGGCACAAAAGTAGGTGTTGGTGCCCCTAGGCTTTGCTGATGTGCCCCTCCCTGTAAGCTCCTGGACCAACAGCAATGTCCTGTGCTGTCACGAGAGTCAAATTCTTCCCTCCTCACGCCACGTCCCACACACCAATCTATGGGTCACTCCTGCAAGCACCCTTTCTTGCCCACATGTGTGAGGTATGTGGCACAGGAGCTACACGTATACAGGGCTCCCTCATCTTAGGCCTGAACGTTGGGCAGAAGTTTAAAGCAATTCTGTGTCAGTTGGGAACTCACCAGTTATGTCCCAGAAGGAAGCGTGGCTTCCAAAACCTAACTCAAGTTTAAATTATTACTTTCATCTTTAAATTACTATGTCAACAAATCCATTTACTGACTTGTTCTATTTTTGAATTTTCTTTCATATTCTTTTTTTCTGGCAAGGCATCAACTCCTATGGATTGAGTACAAGTCCAGGTAGAATTCCATAGCTCTCCTGAATTTTCAAGTTTGGCTCTCTAATCTAGGATCATTTGGCTTCTAGAGTAATGCGCTTGGAGAATCCACAGACACGATGAGTATCAATCATTTCGTTCGACACACTTATTGGTGTCCCTTCTACATGTGCATGTGTGAGTGTAGAAGGGATGGGTGGAAGGTGGTGACCAACTGCTTGGGTGCAGGAGTCAGGCACACCTGTGGTCCAACTGCAGACTGACCGTGGCAGATAGATTGTTGAGAGGGGATTGCTATGGACCAGAGGCCCCAGAGGTTCTGCAACAGTTCTACCATTAATAAAATTGGCAGTTTGGTTTCTGTTTGGGTGCTGACACTGTAAACCAACTGTTTCTCCAGTTATTAAAGGGAGAAATGACTGCTACCTCTAGATAGCTAAAGTGTAAGTGAAGCCAAGATCATATGTTTCAGTTCCAGGGAGAAGAGAGTCACACCAATGGTGAGCTCTGTCTCCACTCATGTCAGTGAGAAAGACTGTACGGGTCCTTGATGAGGGTCAAGTGAGCTTTACATGTTAATGGGCAAAGGTGGTTTTGGGGAAGAATTTAGTAAAAGTGAAATCGTGATCTTGCTT
>RJWT010056652.1:0-10012 GCA_004365215.1 Cuniculus paca
TTTTTAATACTCTATGTTTGCAGTACATAATGATTACATTCATCATGGGAAGTTGGTGCATGTACACAACACATCTGAATTCTCTTTACTACCTCTTCCCCTCCTATTGCTCCCCTGGCTCAATTCTTGGTCCTTTTGCCATCTGTAAAAGATATATCTGCCTATTTCTTATTACCTGTCTTTTATTTTGCTCTTTAATTTATTTCATAGAAGAGAAATTATGTGATGTGAAGCTTATGGATTCATTATTTCACTTAACATCGTGGTCACAAGGTGAGCATATTGCATCACATGCAGTTTGCTAAGAAGTTTCCAATTGTTCAGTAATGTGATTGCCACCATTTTACCCTCCCACTGGAATTGTGTGAAGAATGTTCCACTGTCTCTGTGTAAACCTGCTGTTCTTTTGATTACAGACATTCTAATAGGCCTGATGTAATAGCTCATTGAGATATTAATTTGAACATTTGCAATAAGCAATAATATTGAACAACTTTCCATAAACTTATTGGTCATTTCCAAATGTTCTTGGAGAAATATCTATTCAAAATTTGTCCTGACTTTTACATTTTCATTCTTTTATTTTCTTTAAAATCCTGTATACCAGATTTTGATCATAAATAATTTCTTCTCTTTGTGGTATGCTTTCACTCTTCTTGATAGTCATCTTTAAAGTACAAAGTTACCTTAATTTTAACCACTCATATTTATGGTGTCATATTCAAGAATTTATTGCAAAATTTATTGCCATAAACATTTGTACTTGTGTTTTTGTAAGACTTTTATAATTGTAGCTCTTAAGGTTAGGTATCTAATTTTGAGTTAATTTTTGCACACAATGTGATGTGTAATCAAGCATAAAGAAGAGTTGAAACTTTCAAGAAAATACTAAGATCTGCCTTTGTTTCTGGAACTCTATGCTTTAGGATTTGATGACCATTTCAAAAATAAAATTTTCTATCTTAAAGAAATGTACGTATTCATGTGTAATAGCACAATATCATATGTATACAGATAAAAATGAGAGGATTCATTTAGTATGAAAAGAAAGAGCATTCTTGTTCTGTGTAATAATTGAAAATAGTAAGAACCTTTTCCAAGGTAAAATGACATTTTTACAAAACACATGAAGTTGAACTATTACTTGGAAAATTTTATACACCAGTAAATGGATTATGAAAAGGTCATCCATAGCTAATAGTATAGTAAAAAGAGTTCCAGCTTATCCCATAGAGCCTGTGGAGTCTACATGACTATCTGTGCTACTACCTGCTAAGAAGCATTTCTGTAAGATTGTGTTCTAGCAGGAATTGGCCTCTTTTTCTTTTATGGTAAGACATCATCTAGCAGAAAGTATTCACAATGTCAAACTGCTGAGCAGGTAGACAGCTGAGTGTTGCATTGCTATACAGTGTCCATGAATGACTTCTAGATAAGATGCAAGGCGTTTGTTTATGCTCATCAAGAAAGCAAAGGTAGGAATATCTTACATGTTTAAAGATTTATGACCAATATAATAAAATAAAATAAAATAAAATAAAATAAAATAAAATAAGGAGCTCATTGGAATTAAATGCTCTAGCACACTCATCTCTGGCTAGGACTTCACTCCCAGCTCAGAAATGAAACACTGTGAATACTAAACCCACCCACAGGCATTTCCATAATGTTTTGTCTTCTGTATAAATTAATGTTTAGATACAAAAACATACATCTTGGCAATATGACAGATCATGTGAAGCAGAAGATTTCTAGAAATTTAAGAAACAAAGGATAACATCTGGATTTTGCAAGACAGAATTAAGTGTAAGTCATAATAAGAATTTCTACCTTTTTAATTTTCCTTATTAAAATCAATTTTAGACACAAATACAAATAATGTGTGAAGCATGCCCTTTAGTCACAGAACCTTTGAGAAAATTTAACCGTTGACAGTTGTGCATAAGAAACACACACATAAGAAACATGTTTCAAAAATACTAAAAGGATGTCAATAAATGTTGATTTCATTCATGTCCTGTGAATTATGTATGCTACCTGAGTCTGTCCTGAACTTTTGTGTTAAAATTTAGAACTTCTAATCAATTTTACTGAAATGGATATGCTGTTAAGAAAATATTTTGTAAGAATGACACAACCAATGAGATTATACATAAGTTTTAAAAAACAGGAAAGACTGTTCTAGATATCATAAAGTAATTATTAACTCAGTACCATATTTTTAGGGATCATGTTATTTATATGATGAATCATACACATCTATAAGACAGCTAAGGGCTATTGCATGAATCAGCAAGGTTGGAATTATAAAGAATTAATCCCTGTTCGTATTATCAATTAAGTGGATACAGGCACCGAATTTGTCATTTGAGATTAATAATAAATAAGATATTATTTCATTATTCTCAGAAATAACCTGCATAGATAAAACTTGTAGAATACTTAAAATTGGTTAATAGGTAACAGTGTTGAAACACTGACATCATTAAGCTGTTCATGAATTTTAAAATGCAATATACTTGCAGGAATGAAAACCTAACTTACTAAAAAGCAGATAAAAATAAACAATATTTACAGGAAGACTCTGTCATAGTCCAATTAAATGCGGCCCTATCATTTAGATTTTCTTGCAATCATTTGAAAGAACATTGATAAACTGTAGGATGAAGATATAACATCAGTTTTAAGACTGAAAGATCTTGAAACTATAGTATGGGGCAATATTAAGAATGATTGAGATATTTCCATTATGTGAGACAAGACTTAATGAATACAGAGAAAGCTTCAGATAGTTGATAAATTGTGATGGGAGCTAGGAGCTAGTGTCCACTATGTTGCTGCAGATGACAAAAGCAATTTTTAGGGATAACAATTTTTCAGAGGCAGATTTCAGTTCAATAAAGTGCTATGCCCAGATAACAGTGCAGGAATGAGGGAAAGAGCTATCACTCACTGTGGTCCACTCGTGTCATTGGGTGTCATTGGATGTGTTCTCACCGATCTTGGATGAATTCTGGTTGTGAGAGCTCCCTTGTAGAAGAACGGCCTAGTTAGGTAATCTTTGAGTCTTCCTCTGTCTCACAGTCTCATTTTATCATCACTTTGACACATTTCAGTGTGGTAAATTGTCTTTCAGTCTCTAACTTGAAGCTGTATCATATGAACCACTAGATCAATTGACAAAGTTTCAAGATTCATATTCTCTTGGACACTAGAAAGCAGTGTATCTTTACATATGCATTGTATTAAATTTCACTTTGTTATCAAGTCTTCTACCTCCAATTCCACCATCTTGGCAACTCCATTCTCTACAATAATGGAGAATACATCATGAAAAGATATAAATATGGTTAGGACACAGGAGGCAGACTTCTGGAGACTGTGAAGATAAGCAAGAAGGGTCAGAAAAGTAGAGGGTTGGTAGCAAGATTAAAACTGATGAAGATATGTTACATGTATGTGCAATATTACCAAAATAAACCCCATCATCATGTAATGTTAATATGCATCCAAAATATGTGATGTTTATACAGATAGAAATGTGTAAATACATGTATTATAAAGTTTACAAAATTTATATTTTAATTTACTCTTTTGTTCCATTATGTATTGTACTCTGAAGACTACATTTTTCTCACTTTAAACTACTAAAACGATTGTATCCCTGGGCCAGTAGATGTGTTTCTTCTCCCTCTCCTCCTTTATTTCTGCATCTCCTTATTTAATGGAGAAGTCAAAAATTCCAGGAAACTGGTATTAGATAAACTTGTATTTCTGCTGTATATTTTTATGCAGACCAAAGATCACAGTGACGTGCTCATGTAGAATTGCTTGTCTTCACATAGGTTGATTTTGAATGTTTCACTTTTGCATATGTTAAATTATATTTTATCAACTTCACCTATGGATTCTATTAATACGTTTATCCCATGCATGGAGAAAATTGTTCAAGTGGGTTTTTGTACTTCTTATGTTCCAATCAATGTTACTTCATTCATGCAGAAATGTGGAAAATTCTCATCTCTCACTTTTATGCAGTTTTACAGTCATTCTTTCATTTTCAGTGGCCTTGTGTAATATTGCACTTTTCTTCTTTATGAGCATGTAGAAAAGAGTATGAGTTAAACATGTGCCTGGTCTACCACAAGGTCCACATTTTACCAAAAAATGTTTTAGAATTTTATCAAACAACTAATTTATGTGTTTAGTTATTTACATGCTTTAAGAATACTAAAGCAATGTTTGTTATTTTTAATGAAATATAAACTCATATTAAACTTTTATCAGTAAATTTCTGAAATTGCTGGAAGCCAAAATCACTGGAAATCCACTGAATAAAATCATTGTTAACATTCCACCAGCAAATCTCAAAAAGCTCTGAATACAATTCAGGGTATTAAATGTTTACAGCAGTACAAACAGATATGTGAACATGTTTGTAGGCATATGTAGGCAGTTATTGATACACATACGATATAATTTCCAGTCACAAATGCATACTTTTGTGAATTTGTGAATTTTGCATTTGTGAATTTTGTGAATTTGTGCATATATCAGCAAAATTAAATCAGTGGAGGATAATCTAATACTCTAAAAGAATATGCAAACCTAACCTAAAATTTTCCTGTTGAAAAAATGTGAAAATTCACAGGAGTTTAGCTTATATAATATATTGTTCCTAAAAATCTACTTTATGCAGCTATTATTAGCAATATATGCAAAGATTACAAGTCAATATTGTAAACTAATGTGAACTATTTAATCATAAAAATGAACAAACCGCAAAGAAAATGCCTACTTTTAAAGCACTGTAGTATACAAAATGGTAGTATTTATTTTTTAATTTAGCACTGAACACTTAGTAATCACTCCAAACTCCAGAAAGACAGCAAAACTAAAACTTGTCAGTTTATGCTAATTTAATTGCATTTAAATTGAACCAAAATATTTTAATAAAATATCACTTTTGGATCTATAAGTTTTAGCCAGAAAATGGACTCAGAAAATATAGTGTTTCAGATTAAAAAACTGAATCATGGATCTTTTGGCTGATGCTTTTGTTAATGTTGCTTTGTGGCACACTGTACCCTAATCCCTTAACAACAACCAAACTAAACAAAGAAGAAATGAAACAAAGAAAGAAGGCAAGTTGACTCTCAAATTCCTGGGTTGAGAACTGTGGATGATGAGAACTGTGGCTTCTCTGCCAGACCGTTTCACACGGTATTCACTGTACTATCTGATCTTGGGAGGGGACAAAGACATTACCTTAGAGCACCTAACAAATACCTAATTTTAGACAAATATGGCTGTTTTAGAGACAAAACAAGTAACCAAAACTTTTTTAACAAATAAATACTAATAAATGAAATTCCATACATTAAATGAAATCCAGCAGTTTGAAAGGATTGTAATCGAAGAGCAACTGAGATACATTCCAGGAAAGCAAAGGTGGTTAAATATAAAAAAAGAATACATTTTAATAAAGAAAATACCATATGATCATCTCAATTTCAGATATTGCATTGGACAAAAATTTATCATCCTGCCATGATTAAAAAAAATTCAGGAAGTAAGTGATAGATAGGAACTTCTTCAACATAAAAAAGATATTTAAGGGAAAAAAACACAATTAATCACGTACTTAGTGGTACAATGCCAGAATCTTTTTTCTAAGATCAGAAAAAGACAAGGCTGTCCCCTTTCACTAGTGCTTTTCAGCATTGTGCAGAAATTTCTAAAGACAGTGATAATCCAATCAAAAGAATAACAAGCATCTAAATTGGAAAATAAATCATTTCTGCTTACAGATGATATGATTCTATACAGAAAACATAAAACAACTAGCAAGAACTTCTTACGCTTAATACATTGTGTCAACTTGAGAAGTTTGGAAGTTTAACTGAGACTCAGCAGGGAGCCAGGGTTCTTACTTTGTAAATATCCTCATCCTGTGCAAAGGAGGGCAAGGACATTGTGTGAGTACTACACCCCCACTGAAGGGGGGGGTGGCCTGTGTACAATATAAGGGAGGAGGAGAGGCTTGCATTTGCTCTCTTTTGCTCTGGCTGCTGCCTTGAAGTGTTGCCCCAGTGCCATGCCACCCTGCCTTGGAGCCAGCTGATTATGGACTGAAATCTCCAGAATCTGTAAGCTAAATAAACCCTTCTTGCTTCACTTTGGGTGTCAGGCGTCTGTCTTAGCAAGGAGAGAAAGTAACCAAGACAAACTCTACTAAAGCTCACCATCAATTCAGCTAAGTTCTAAGATACAAAAATAGAAATCGGTCGTGTCTTTATATACCATAAATGAACAGTTCAAAAATGATATATGAGTTCAAATCCACATACAATAAAATCTGAAAGAGTAAAATATCTGGAAAAATATAGTCAAAAAAAGCCACATTTATATTAATAAAAATAAAATACTGTCAAAAGAAATGAAGATGACCTACATGAGTGAAAACACATTCTGTATTCATAGATTGCAAGTTTTCTGGTTAAGATATCAGTACTTCCAAAACAATCAACAGGTTTACAGTCATTCAAAATTCCAATATGCCTTTTTATAAATAGGAAATACAACCCTCAAATTCATATGTAATTTTAAACAGCCTCAAATAATTTTGAAATTACAATTTTGTAGAAGTACAAATTTGAAAGCCTTGCACTTTCAAATTTTAATGTTTATTACAAAGCCACGGTAATTAAAACTGGCATTGGCATTCAGATAGACATACTAAAAATGCAATTTGGTTATGGCTCCAGAAATAAAGCCAAAAATAAATGTGGCCATTTGATTTTAAGAAAGGTTGCTAACTCTATTCAGTGAAGAAAGAGTAGCCTTTTTAACAAACGATGATAAGTTGAGTCTATACACAAAAATGAATGGAGTTAGGCCCATAAATCAGAGCATATAAATATTGATTGAAATGGATCAATGACCGAGGTAGAGGAACTGAAAACATAAAAGTCTCAGAAGAAAATATAGGAGTTAACCTTCTTGACCTTAAGTAAGGGAAGGGATTCATATACTATACGACAGCAAAAGAACAAATTGCAAAAAAATACTACATTGGCTTGATCAAGTTTAAAAACTTTGTGGATCAAGTGATCTTAACAAGATGTGAAAATAACCTGCAGAATGAGAGAAAATATTTGTAAATCATGCGCCTTATAACACTTCTATTTCCACAAAACAAATGAATTCTTAATAGGAAAAACTAATTGTTCGTGTCCCAAAGCCTGTAACTGCATTTCCAAATTTTTCTACACAACATGAATAATTAAACCATTTCTATTTTATTCATTGTGAGACAAAAGATTTTGGATCACACTTAAAGTCCATAGATTTTATAGAAAATATTCTAAAACATCTTAAAGACAAAGATCTCAGACTCTAAGTGTAATCCAAAATCTTTTGTCTCACAATAAATGAAATAAAATGCATTAAAACAATTTGGTAATTTTAAGAAAATACTCAGGCGCTCAAATCCTTTGAGGAACAAACCCATAGTTATGTTTAACAAATTAATCACTGATTCTATTCTAGTTTCATCAAATAGTAATTCATACATATTATTATTATTAGACATTCCTTGCAATTTCTCAAAAAGATGTGTTTTCTGTACCCCAAATAATGAATTTTCCTCTTTCAAAGGATGGTGTGCAAGTACCAAATTAAGACTGATATTTCTAAAACAGAAACACTAAGTGTGAGGGAAAAAAATATATTGTATCTGTCTAGAACAACATAATTAACATCTAATCCAAAGGCTAGTTGATTGGAAAGCCTGCCTACCTTGCAGTATTCTTGTGTCAGTAGACAGACTTTGGAACAACATAGCCCTCTGTATTTCTGACAAGCAAACATAAGTTGAAAAATATTTCCTGAATAGATAAGATAGTTTCAGAAATCTTCCTCTAGATACCAAATTCTTAAAGGCAGAAAAGAGTGTTGGTAATCCACGGATAGTGGTTATCATTGCCTTAATATGGAAATAAAGACAAATTTAATTCGTCTGTCTTTATTTGCTAAAATTCCTTTTTCTTGGGGTTGAAAACAATAATTAAATTATAATGTACTCCTGGGAAGAATGGCAGCCCTGTTTATAATTACTCTAGCAAAAACCCAAATAAAAAATCAGCAAAGAAGTTCACTTTTTTTTCTGTCAGTTTTTCTAAACATTTGAACCAATGCTTTTGAAAATCCTAGTAAGTGAATCACCATTAGAATCACATACATGAGAGCAACAGACAGAATCCCTGGCTGGGGTAGTGAGCTAATCAGTTACATTTCGTTGTTTTTGTAGATTTTTCCCCCTAACTCAGCATCGGTGAACCAAGAGAATTCTAAACCAAGCATAAAACAGAGAGAAGGACAAAGAGGAGAGGAAGAGGATACAGAGAGAGAGACAGAGATAGAGAAAGGGAGAGGCAGAGGCAGAGGGAGAGTTAAATTTAGCACTGAAAAAGCTAAATTTAATGCTCCCTACATAGTATGGTAAATAGACAAAATGATAACACACATCAGGAATTAACACTTAGAGCCTAAATGTCCCATTTTTCTCACTATTTATAAATAACTTCTTACAACAAGAGTTTAAAAACAAGGATTCTTGGGGCATCTGGCAATTCAGACATTTCCCTTCTGAGTTTCTCAGACAGTGAAAGTGGCCAAGGGCATTTTGATTTTTGCTATTCCCGACAAATGATAAAAGAGCAAAGTGGGTTCATCAAAACTGGGTTAAATTTCACATCATAAATGGTTACAATTAGTCGATTGATAATTGCGTTTCATTAAAGGTGCACTCACTGATGAATAATTGCCAATGCAGGTCAACATCAGTAGTCAAAATGCTGGGTGTTCATGGCGGGGAGACCCAGGCCCTTTCTAGGGCAGGGCGACCTCTTTCCTATCATTTCCAGGTAATGGAGATTACTGGTAAATGTCAAAAATCTTTTCTCTTTAGTTTTAGTCATTGTGATAGAAACTTCTAAAGCATATTTCTTTAAAAAAATACTAATTTCATAAAGCATCAAAACTAAAAACATCAAACACTATTATCTGCCATTTTTAATGATAGTGTTTTACCATATATTCAGTAAGTAAGAATGAAACGATCATACTCAAAATGATTACTTTATACATAATGTCACAATTCAGACATTATGTATGTATTTATTCAATGGCTGTTACATCCAAGCACTATTAAAAGCACTGAAGATGCATTAAAGAAGAAATCACACACACACATACACACACACACACACACAAACCCTATTCTCATGCAGCACTTGAGGCAACAGATGAGAAAAATAGTCATGGTGCTTTTATTTATTAAATTTGTTAAAATATCATTTAATATTTATAACAAAGAATGGTAAATTTACTACAAAATTTAAAACATATTTCACCACAAAATCCCAACCCTAAGTTGGGCTATTGTTAAATTTTTCTAGGTACATGTGCATTATATTAATTTATTAATCATAGTGTCATGAAAAAAATTGTAAGAATATATACAGATATATAATAAACCTATGTATTCATAGCTTTTCTTCTCTGTGTAGATGTATCTCTATTTGTATGTGTATTATCATACTGTGAAAGCTGGAGGTGTTATAAATAACTTTATTTTTCTAAATAAAAAGATTTATGACACTTTGGTATGACTCATCTTACTGTTCTACATAATAATTCTTCTCAGACTTGTTTTTCCACAACTGCAAGCTAATTACTGGGCATATAGAAAATAGAAAAGCCTCTAGTATTCATCCCGTTCTCTGTGGCACTGTTTTATATAACCATTTCCCAAGTCAGCGGGATCCTTTAAGGTCTAGTGTTTTCAGGTTTTGATGGCAAATAGTCTGTCCAACTTCTTGTCTAGGTTGAGAATTCCAGGTCTGAAGGTCCAGGAGTACACACGGCATCGGCATCCTCGCTGCATTACTCAAGCTCTCCAGCTCTCTCTCCAGCCCTCGCTGAAGTTGTCTCACTTCTCTGTAGTACT
>RJWT010056653.1:0-10002 GCA_004365215.1 Cuniculus paca
TAAATGTACACATGGCACCCAATTACAGATGTCTGCCTGCCCTGGGTACTGGGGGGGCTCATGTGGGAATAGGAACTGGGCTTTGTCCCTTATTTTCCCTTTCCCTGTCAGCTTCTCAGAGACTCACTTTCCTCATTCGTAAAATTAAGAAAATAACACCTCCCTTAAAGGGTCCTTAGGAGGTCTCCCACAGCGCTTGGTCCTCCGGGAGCGTGTGTGCACGTCAGAGGCCGAGGTACTGTGGCCCTGTGCTGCTAACACAGCCGCAAGGCTGTTCCTGGCCCTGCACTGAGTCACTCTGGCGAACTCTGCAGCACTTCATTTGGCTGGTATGGGAGCATTGTAGAAGCTACGCAAGTTAAAATCCTGACGTTGACCTGATAGACATAATACCAAACCCTCTAATTTCTGTGCTGAAGCCAACAAGAACCACGCAGAAAAGACAAAAGGGTGAGACCATAGGTTTAATGGAGGTTGCACAGTTTTAGGAATGGAGGGATATGATCTTACAAAACGACCCATTTGCAGTGAGAGCTAGACCTACACGTATACTACGAACCTGTTAGTTCACCCAAAAGAACAGTTTGTGCTTTCATTGTTTGATTGTTTGATCCTTTTTTGTGCCTAAATCTTGTAACCTGAACAACGACTTCTAAGCAACTACTTCTAAGATAACAATATTTAATATATTAATTAGTGTTAATTTCCTATTGTTTTGAAGTTCTGTATCATTTCTATCCTTTTTTGTTTTGCTTTTTTAAAATAAAAAAAGATACAATATAGCTGTTAAAAAGATTTGTATACTAATAAAATCATGTCTAAAATTTTTACCAAATTTAAAAAAAAGGGGTCAGCTTTTACAGCATGCCTTGTACAATGAGTTTGAAGTTTCTGGAACTTCTGTGGTTGATGGAGCAGATGAGCAGTGGCCTACTGCATTTCGCATGAGCCATTGTGGCA
The DNA here is from genome assembly GCA_004365215.1 of Cuniculus paca. Taxonomy (NCBI): domain Eukaryota; kingdom Metazoa; phylum Chordata; class Mammalia; order Rodentia; family Cuniculidae; genus Cuniculus; species Cuniculus paca. The sequence continues at coordinate 961 of RJWT010056653.1, forward strand.
CATGACAGCTGGAAACTTCCTGCCGCTGCTCTTTCTTGGAGAAACCTGTGGAAAAGCTCCCTTGGGTACCAACCAGGAAGAGGGTCAGCCTTCACACTACAGAGAACCACACTGCTAAGGCAGTGACACTGCCAGGGAGATAGTCCACATCTGTTCTCTTCCCATTTCTTGTTGAGATTGATATCTGTAGAAATTCTCTTCATTTTCCATTGTTGTTTGGTTCTCCAGCTCACTTAAAATGTCAGAATAGCCAAGCATGGTGGTGCACACTTGTGATCACAGCTACTTGGGAGCCTAAGGCCGAAGGATAGAAAGTTTAAGGCCAATCTGGGCAACTTAGAGAGACTGTGTCTCCAAACAAAATTTTTAAAAGGCATAGGGCTGTAGCATACTGGCAGAGCATCCCAGGTTTAGGCCCCAATACTGCCTCTCACCCCCAAAGATTGTTGTCAGTGAAGTTGTTTTTTAGAAGTCACCTCCTCACACATTCATGGCAATTCAATTCAAAATTTAGCTGGAAAATGGCATTTCCCACTACTTTGTTTTTTTTCCCCCTCATTTTTATTCAGGGTAGAAATCAATGTTTATTATAAGGAGGACACCCATTTCTGTGAGCCTGCATGTAACTGTAAATTGTGTGTTTTTTTTTTTTTTTTTTTTTGGTACCAACAATTGAACTCAGGGCCTTATGCTTGTCAGGCAGGAGCTATATCCCCAGCCTGTCATTTGTCTTTGATAAGTGAAAATCATCAGTTTCTATAAGCCAGAAAAAAGTCAACAACAGCAACTCTGATATCATTTCTGTTTTATATGCTATTATTATATTCAGGCCCTTGGCCTGTTTATAAAACAGCCAATAAATTAAAGGCCTTTGTTTTGTTCCCCTTTCCTCAGCAATATTTATTATTTCCTGAATAATCATTATAAATTAATACCGATACCTAAACATTTTTATCCAAAGCTTTGCTGTAGAAACTGAGCAACACAACTCAAAATGTCACTTGAAGAGTGTTTCCCATTTTATCTGTTTTTCCTTTATTATATAATACCAGTGTATCTCAATTTTCAGATGCATGTATTTTTCTGCATTTGGTTGTTTTCAAACATAGGTGTACACATTTAATTTAATATGGTGTTTTTCTTTTTCACTGAAAAAAGAAAGAGGTAACTTACAGTTAATGACATCTTAAAATTGAAGCAGTTTTGGTATTGAAAAAAATTACATGATACTGTGCTATGCATGTATTTCACCAGAGTCATTTGTTGACACTTTATAGCTAAGGTGATGGTATTGTCAGGTGGGGTCTTTACAAGGTGGGTAAGTCATGGCTTCAGTTTCGTTTCTTCTTTTGCACTGTGAGGACCCAGTGTTTGTAAGCCATCATCAGGGAAGGAAAGGTACCTCTCACCAGACACTGAGCTTGTTGGCAACTTGATCTTCGAATTCCATCCTCCAGAGTTAAGAGAAATTAATTTCTGTCTTTGATAAGTGCATCACAAACAGGCTAAGAGACAAGGTGCCTCTTTTTGTTACTTTGTTTTGAATTTATATTTGGGTAGACTTGCAAGTCCAGTACAAGGAGACTGTATTTTCCTAGTAATTTCACCTACAGTTAAGTAATTGACTTCAGGTAGCAGTGATACCTGCCTCTTACCTACTTTCTATTGTTCCATCAACCAGACAGCAATTTAATCCACATTTCTAAATAGTGCCTTAATTTCATCATTTCAAGTAATTGCTAAATTACTGTTTTTGTTATAGAAGTGACACATGTAAAATTTCAAATTAAAAACAGCAGCACAGTGAATTTCAGAATCTCATTCGACCATCCCAACTTAATGTTATAACCACAGACCATCATTCAGTTCCTTGATCACTTATGTAGTAGGCATGAGGCTCTGGGAGTCATCCCCAGCACCATCCTCTGCCAAAAAGTATTTATTTGGGACTGGGTGTATAGCTTAGTGCTATAGCTCTTGCCTAGCATGCACGAGACCCTGGGTCTCATCATCGCTACTGCCAAAACAAAGCAAAACAAAAAAAATTCCTAGGAGGTCTTTTTCTAACAATTCATAAATATGTATATTGTGTTACTTTCCATTGCTGTGACAAAATATCTGAAAAACTCAAGTTAAAAGGTGGAAAGGTTTATTTTTACTCAGAGCATCAGAGTCCATGGTTGCTTGAATCCATTACTTTGGGCCTGCAGCAAGGCAGAACATCATGGTAGAAGCACTTATCCAAAGCAACCTGCTTATTTTGCGGCAGCCAGGGGCAAAGAGAGCAAGAGAAAGAGGCAAGAGCCTCAGTGTCCTTTCAAGGTGGTATACCTTAACAGCACAACTTCCATCCACCACCTCCCCAAGGCTCCATCACCTCCAAAGAGTGCCGCAGGCTGAGGACCAAATGTTTAACACCTGAGCTTTGGAGGGCATTTAAGATCCAAACTGTCACATCTGTGAACCCATGGAAAGCACATTGTGTGTGCGTGTGTGTGTGTGTGTGTGTGTGTGTGTGTATGTGTGTGTGTAGGTTTATATAAAGGATGCTACATTCTTTGAAGGCTTCATACAGTCTGGCATGTTTCTTTTCTTTGCTGCTGGAAACAGGGAGGGAGAAAATTGTTCTTTAATTTCATTTTAGTTGTAGTCATTGGTTTACTCAAATTTTTACTGTTTAAGAGAATTTCACTATTATTCTAGAAAATCCATTCAGTCTAGGTTTCAAATTACTTAAAAAGTAGCTTGTGCATGATAATGTCTTATATACATGGAGATAAATCAATCCTTTTTGTGCAAGGGATGGTGTGAGAGATTGAACTTGAGGCCTGTCTTGGATACTTTTCTCTCATTGTTGAGGCAGAATACCTGTCACCCAAAATTAAGGAAGGAAAGGTTTATATCTTACAGTTCTTGGAGATTTCAGTCCATACTTAGCTGGTTCAAAGGCAGGGTGGCATGGCTGAGGGGCAACTGTTTATGGTGGCCATTCCCAGAGGCTCTTGAACCACATGGTCAGGTACAGTCACAGCAACAACCCCACTCCTGGCACCAAGTTCTGTCTTGGTTACTTTTGTTTCATTGTTGATACAAAATACCCAACACCCAAAATGAAGGAAAGGAAGATTTATTTCTTACAGTTCTTGGAGATTTCAGTCCATACTTAGCTGGTTCCAAGGCAGGTTGGCATGGCTGAGGGGCAGCTGTTCATGGTACCTGCAAGTGGCAAGAGCAAACATTGCAAAAGAGGGAAAAATACACCTCCTTCCCAACCTTACATTGCATGCCGGCTCCACCCCTGGGCGGGTGCAGCACTCTCAGCTCCAATCCCAGTGTTAGACAACAAAACAATCACAAACACTAGATTCAGCTGCTTCCGTGGCTACATGAGGCTTGGGGGGGCTACCTAGACACAAACTATAACAAGGCCTTTGCATTAAGCTGCAACTCCAGCTTTTAATTTTTTTTTTTTTAATTTTGAGACAGGGTCTTGCTGAATCACTAAATTGCCCACATTAGACTTAAATTTGCTCAGCCTCCCAGACTACTGGGATTATAGGTATGCACTACTAAGTCTGGCTTATAAATTCTTTTACATTTTTGTTCCTAAAATTCATTATATGTGATTTTTCCTTCCCCTACTCATTATCATATTGTCCAAAACCCTTTTGCTTATACAAAAAGCTCTTCACTGGATTGCTTTTTCCTTATTGCCTGTAGTTTATCTATATCTCTACCTTAACATCATTATTACTGTGTGGCTAGGCCATGATTTCTACCTTAACATCATTATTATTATGTACTTTTTCTGAACATGTACCAAATCTTTTCTTGTCATTGTAACACTCTATAACAACTATTTAGATACTATAAATAACCTAGAGATGACTTATAGTGTATGAGAGAATGTGTGTAGGTTATATGCAAATACTATGCCAATTCGCATGAAGGACTTGAGCATCCTTGGTTTTTGGAATGGTTTTGAGGTCTTGGAACCATCTCCTTCAGATGCCAAGCATGTACTGTAGTCATACAGGGAGCCTTAGTTCTTTGGTGGCAGTCTGGAGCTTTTAAACTAAAATCACCATTCTGTCCTGCACATAGGTTGCACAAATGTCACTACAATCTAATTTTAGAATATTTTATAATCCAAGAGCTCTGTGGCCATTAATAATAGTCTCTCTCTCTCTCTCACACACACACACACATCAACTTCCACAGCTCAAGGAATTTCTAGGCTGCTGTCACCCTGTTTTTGCCCACTGCAGACATTTCACAGAAGTGTAGTTATGTAATATATGACATTTTGTGTCTGACTTCTTTTACCTAACACAGTTTTCATGATACTTTATTCCTTTTTTTTTTTGGTTTCTCAGTAATATATGGGTATGCAGATTTTGTTTATTTACCAGTTCATGGACATTCAAACTCCTTTTACTTCTTGGTTGTTAAGAATAGTGCTGCTCTGAACATTCATGTTGACATTTTTTGTGCAGATACGTGTTTCCCTTCTCTTGGGTACATCCATAGAAGTGGAGTTGCTGCATCCTGTCATAACTGACTTTGAGGAACTGACACACTTTTCTCCAAATGGCTGCACCCTTTTGTGTCCCATGTGTGAAAGAGCAGTTCTTCGCATTCTTGATAATACTTGTTTTCTTGATAATAGCATCGTAGTGGGTGTGAAGTCGTATCTCACTGTGGTTTTCATTGGTATTTTCCTTTCGGCCAATTATATTGAACACCTTTTCATACGCTTATTGGCGACTTGTGTAACATATGCCTGATTTTCAAGTGGGTTATTCGTCAGTTTATTGTTCACTTGTCAGACATCTTCATGTATTCTGTATACAAGTCCCATATTCACACATACTCTCGCTCATTCAATGGGTAATCTTTAATTTTCTTTGTAATATAATTGTCAGAAAATACACTCATTTTTACATAGTTCAATGGATCTAATTATTCTTGTGTTGCTTTTGTAGTCTTTATCTAAGCCAGGATTATAAAATTCACTCGTTTTCATCTAAGTGTTTTATTATTTTACGTCCCACATTTAGTTCTAATAACTATTTTGAATAAATCTTCACGTATGGTGTGAGATATAGTACCAGGTTTACTCTTTTGCATGTAAATATCCAGCTCCCCCAGAACTAGTTGCTGAATTTTCTTTTTTTCCTTTTTTTTTTTTTTAAGATTATTTCACTTTTTATCCCCATACTGGGAATTGAACCCAGGGCCTCTCAAATGAGCTGTATTCCCATCCCTTTAAAAATGTTTTTTTTTCCAGATAGGGTCTTAATAAATTGCTCAACTGCCCAGGCTGGGCTCAAACTTAGGATCCTCCAGCCTCAGCCTCCCAGAGTATTGAGAGTAGAGGTGCATACGTATCATCATGTCCAGGTTTCTATTTATTTTTTATAGCTTTATAAGTAGAAAGCATAATTCATTTATTTTTCATCTCTTATTCTCTAATAAATCCATTAAGGCCATAACCTCCGTCTTTGTAGGTACTTGGGAACATCCTACAAATTTTATTATTGTTTTTGCTTTCCTTTTTACTGTTAATGTCTTTTTTATTGCATTTTACCCAGTGGACGTGGCCTGTATTATCAGTTCCAACACAATTTCATCCAAAGGGCATTTCTAGTACAGCGCAGGTGTAGAGCCCTGTCCCACTGGCGCTCACACCTCTTCACCCCACGAGGCGGAGCCTGAGCAGACACAGGTTGGGACACAGGCTTGGTACAGCTCCACGCCCAAGGCGCCTATGGTGGCAGTGGCAGGATTCTTGCTGAGCACTTGCTCTGTGCCAAGCACTCACTTTTGCCCTATTTTCACCTATTTAGTCATCAGGACTATCTTAAGAGGCAGGAATCCTTTTTTTCCTGTTTTGCAGATAACAAAGTAGATATGTTGCAAAAATTTTGCCCATCAGAAAGAGGTAGTGGCAAGTTTTTTGTTTTGTTTTGTTGTTTTGTTTTGTTTTGTTTTTGCACCAGGGATTGAACTCATGATCTCACGCTTGCCAGGCAGGCGCTTACACCACTGAGCTAAATCCCTGCCCTCAGGGGCAAGTTTTAAACTAGTTAGGCACCAGACCCCACTCTCACGTGATCACTTTTCTACAGTATTTAATTTGTCACTTCTAAGCAAATCTCTTGTCAGTTTGGATGTGCTCAGAGGGCAATGCATGGCTCTTTCCCTACAGTCTGTTAGCTGGTTGCTAGTAAGAGGTGTCTGCAGCTCAGTGCAGTGGGAGGTGCGCTGCGGACCCGCAGCTCCCCTTGAGTCTGGAGCTTGGGGCCCCAGGAAGGAAGGCTGGCCCGGCCAGTTGGCTCTGAGGCATTTTGTGTGTAACAAGTGATTTCAGAAGAAATCCAACTAACCATCTCTCCAGGCTCACGCTGGAGACCACACAAGCTTGCAAGCCTTGGGTTTTGAGATCAAGTGTGTGTTCTCTGATAAAACCCAAGCAGATTTCCACGGAGTCTTCTCCTTGTACATAGGGAAACCTCATCTTTGGAGTTCTTATTGAAAATTATTTGTTATTAGGGCCATTTCCTAACCAAAATAGGGTTATTTTTCTCCCCCATTGAAGATTGGAAAGCTATACCTTTGAATACGTTTTGAATTAAAGTTCCCTTCTTTTTTTTCATGAAGACAATGACTTTTTGTAGTTTTGTTCCCTTCATACAGTCTATGTAGTTCTTTTGCAAAAGAGCAATTTAATTTGTACTGCACTATCTTCTTCTTGTGGAAAACTAAAAACGAAACACCTTCCATTTTCCACTGTTAGGTTATGCCTAAAGGCTTTTGAAAGTTGTAAGTAATATCTGCTTTTCTTTTTGATGATGATGGATAGAGAGAAAGATGTCAATCCTCACATATGCATGCTTGATAACACTAAGCTTTGGTTTCTCTCAGACCAAAAAAATGGGAGCTAACAGTTTGTATTAAGCACTCAAGACCCTTACACCTGCGCAGAGCAGATGAGAATCAAGAATGGAACAAATGGACTTGTTTTTCTTCCAAAGTGTATCTGACCCACATTTTGTGCCAGGTGGGATGAGGTCCTGGATTCTTGTGCCTGCGTTTTGCTAGTTGAAGTCCTGGCAGGTGTTCCACGTTGCAGGTCCCCTCTGAAATAGCGAGGGTATACGCTTTCATTTTATTTCAGTGCTTTAAATGGAAATAAATTAATAATAGTAGTGATAGTATGAACAGGTGACATTGAGTGGACGTCTTTTATATAATGGTGTGAGCTGCAAGTTACTTTGTATCATCCTCCCCAGGAGTAGATATTTTTTCATCCTTTTTTGGGGAGGGGGGTTCTTTTTTGAGACAAGCTCTCCCTATACAGTTAGAGCTGGCCTTGAACTTGCTTTATAGTCCAGGCTGGTCTCAAACTTGCAAGGATCCTCCTGCCTCAGCCTCCAGAGTGCTAGGATTACAGGCATGTGCCACCATGCCCAGCTTTTTTAATCCATTGTTTACACATAGGGAAATAGGCAAGTAAATTACCTGCGGGTGTAGGGGAGGATTGCTGGGAGATGGGGTCGGAACCCCTAGTAAGTGACCAGCAGAAAAGGACTTTAGAAATGCAGTCTTTCCACAGCAGGGAATGTCTGGGGACCACAAAGTCAGATTCATATCCACAGCACCTACTTATTGAGTAGCAGACTTGAGGAATATGTTTTGCTTTGTCATCTGCGATGAAATCCAGCTGATCCTGCATTTGAGGGAAAGCTCCTGTTGTCTTATAGTTGGAGTGGTTTGCTGTCCTCTCAACTTTGTTCCTACACCCTTAGGAATTACTTTGTTGTCACCTAGGCAAGGTGCCTTTGCCAGCATCTACCTTCAGATGTGGTTCCATCTGAAGTCTGCGTTCCATTGGAGCCCTCTCCTGAAACACTAGAACCAGGAATGTCTCTTGACTTGTTCTTCCCCCTCCCTGTTTTCTTGTCATTTTTCATCTCACAACATCTTGCAGCCATCAATTCTTGGAGGACTCTGGAACTCGGGCAGTAGGAGGGCAGACCTTCCTCTGACAATCTGGGATGTCTCTTGTCTTGCTACAAGGGCATAACGTAGGTAATTGCCAGTGGGTGAGCATTTGAGCATAGAGAAAACTTTTTCTTAAGCTACAAGTCTCGCAGGAAAGCTTCTCTCTTACAGAGGTGAGGGGAGGGATGCCTCACAAGAAAAGGGTTGGAGATAATAACCTGGACTCTGACAGGTTCTTTTAAAGAATGGGTTTGAATAATGCAAAGATAAGCAGTCAGGAAATACTTAATTGTGAATTCAGTTCTACCCATAACTGCTAAGTGTCAGTTCATGAAAGTGGATGCTTGGTGGTAAACACCTGTAATCCCAGTTCTCTGGGAGGCAGAGGCAGAAAGAAACATGGCAAGTTCAAGCTCGGCTTATCAATTTAGTGACTTAGGCACTGACAGAGAGAGAGAGAGAGAGGGAGAGAGAGAAGATAGGCAGAGATATAGCCGCTGTGTGAAGGCCCCGCGATTGATCGCTTGTAACGCCCCCACCAAAAAAAATAAAAAATAAAGTAGATTCGTTCATATACACACTGTAAACCATCCTCTTTAACTCCAAGGGAAACAGCTATTTCATACATATGCAAAATTATCTGCAAGATTGCTTCTAAAGTTGGGGAAGAGTCAGGAGGGCAGAGGCCAGCGCTACCAGGGGGACTGGCAGCTTGGCCCTGCTGCAGAGGGCCCCCCGCCAGGCTCCCCACCTCCCCTCGCCAGCCTTCCCCAGACCAGACTGATGTGACGCTGCCCCTCGCCCGCCCCGGCCCCGGCCGGACCCGGGAGGACACGGGCGCGGAGGCCTCCCCCAGCCGCGGTCAGGTGGCCGGGCCGCGCCCTCCCGCAGCGCTGCGCGGGCGCACACAAAGGCGGAGCGGCCGGGCTGCGCTCGGCGGGCAGGTGGGACGCGGGCGGGGAGGGGGGGCACAGGGGTGCTCGCTGGGCCGGGCGCGCTTTATGCCGCCTCCTTCCCTCCCCCATCCCACCCCTC
>RJWT010056654.1:0-10003 GCA_004365215.1 Cuniculus paca
CACATAGGGCATTGTTCTCTCTCCTTTGACTTTCAGTCTGTGAATTTTCTTTCTAGTTAAATGTGTTTCTTGTATAAAGTATATTGATGGATCCTGTCTCCTGATCCACTCTACCTGTGTTTCTTTCTATTGGTGCCTTGAGGCCCTCTTGCACTGCATTGTCTCTGCCATGCTATTTTCCTGCCATTGGCTCCCTATTTTTCCTCTCCATTCAATCAACTGGCCCCACTTGATGGTACCCCTCTACCATTGTTCCTGAGACCATGGTCCTTTTTATCTCTGTATAGAATGTGCTTTGGTATTCTTTGTAGGGTTGGTTTGGTGGTCATGAATTCCTTGAGTTGCTTTTTGTCATGGAAGTATCTTGTTTCTTCATTAATTTTGAAAGAAAGTTTTTCAGGGTACATCAGTCTGGGTTGGAAGTTGTTTTCTTTCAGAACTTGCAATACTTTACTCCAGCCTCTTCTTGACTTGATGGTTTGTGTTGAGAAGTCTGCCATGATGCTGATGGGCTTTCCTTTATAGGTGTTCTGTTTCTTTTCTCTAACAGCCTTTAATATTCTGTTCTTGAGGTGAATTTCTAGGATCTTGATTGTTATATGTCTGGGTGTAGATCTGTTTTTGTTATGGCTAGCTGGAGTTCTATATGCCTCACTTATTTGAATGTCACTTCCTTTTTCCATGCTTTGGAAGTTCTCAGAAATTATTTCTGTAAATAGAGTCCTGATGTCATTTGTCTTGACCCCTGCTTTTTCACTCACACTTTTAATTCTTAAGTTATGTTTCTTTGAGTTGTCTTGCAGCTGTTGAATTGTTACTTCCTGAATTCTTGTTATTTTTAAGAGATCTTTCCTTTCATGATCACAAGCTGCAAACCTGTCTTCAAGGTCTAAAAGTCTATCTTCAGTTTCTTTCAAGTGGTTTTTCCAGCTTTCAATGGAGTTTTTTATTTCCTGAATGTCTCTTTGCATCTGTTTCATGTATTCTAAATCTTTTTTATATTGTTCGTTTAAGGTTTTCCTCATTTCCCTATTCTCTATTTTTTATCTACATCTTCTTTAGAGGTGCTTAGCAATTCTTTTATTATGTTTTTCATTACATCTTTTACCTGGGATAAAATTTCTATTCTAATTTCTTTTATAGCCTCATGAAGTTGTTTCTTTACTTCAGTTGACATCACTTCAGACGTTTTAGGTGTGCAACTCCCAGTCTCTTCTGTGTTTACCTCTTCTGGACTTGTGCTGCTTGGGTTGGATGCCAGAGATTGCCTTTTCCTTCTTCGTTTTGACATATTCCTGGGTTCTTCCATACATGTGGGTAGTGGGGTCCCAGGCACTTCCTGAATTGGCTACAATGTCTCTGAATTGGGACTGTTTGGTTTTTCTAGCCAGTGCTGACCACAGGTATCTGATGGTGGGTGCCCATGCTTCTTCACTGAGCTGGGTACTGGCCTACAAGGGCCCTTGGAGTTTGCATGGGAGCAGAACCAGCCAGGGCCTGTGGATCTAAGCTGATTAGGAACCTATGTGATGTTGTCTGGAATGTGCACCAAGCAACTTCCGTGGGTCCGCCCCCAACTTGGAGCTGCTGGAAGAAGCAGGCAGCATTCCTGGACCTGGGCTTATTTTGCCTGACTCCAAAATGGCTCCCAGTCAAGCCCTCTCTCCTATGGGAGGATGGAGTCCCCTGCACTCACCACCAGCCAGTGCAGACCTCTGTGTCCACCATTCTCTTTCACTTCTGCGCCTCTCCACAGAGACCTCTGGGGTCACCACCATGATCACGACCACGACCATGCATTCCCAGGCTCAACAGCTCCTCTCACAGGGTGAGTCCGGTTCCAGGCTAAGGCACCACCAGCTTCCACCTTCTTCTTTGTTTAAATTTTTCTTTTTACTGTCTCTGTAGGCTTAAATTCACATTTTAGATTCTTCCTGGGTCCAGGGGACCCACTTTCTTCCTTCTTGTCATCTCCATGATGTTGTATTCCAGCATCTGAACTGTTTCTCTCAGAGAGACTATTTACTCTGCTGCTTACTGTTCCACCATCTTCCCAGAAGTCTCCCTGAGAGATTTTATCTTAATCTTAAGGGGACCTGAAGGACAATTGTTCATCTTTTGCTAATGCTTCAAAGTTGATGTGGGCAGTTGACCATATACCGGAGGAATAAAAATCTCTCATTCACTGCTCTATTGATTTATAAGGACACAACTCTTCCTCTGGAGACACCAGTTGCATTTTCATCAGCTTAATGTGGAGGTTCTTTATTGTGGAAAACACGAACTATACTAATCTTTAAAGATTATGGGGCAATAGATAATTACTGCTGAAGAGCATTAGACAAAATTTCTTTTCCTAATGCCATAAAATTTGACCTCCAAGTCTGTATACCTCCAGGGGAATCTGGTCTGGGAATTGCCTCCAAAACTACTTCTGGCCTTCAACATAACGACAAGCTATTGCCAATCTCTCTCACACTTTGAGGTCTTCTACCACCACTCTTTCTAGATTGGTCACTTTCTGTTGGAGCAGAAACAACCTCAGAGATGACCCCTGTCTTGTACATTAGGAGTTTTCTATTCAGAGACAAACTGCCTCTGCAACCACCATGGGGACACAGGACTTTCCCACAAAATTCCTAAAGTACCAGGAGTAGCTACTCTAAGCCCCATTTATCCCTGGACTGGAATTAGTCAATAGGCATTCACTTCTATTTTTATTATACTTATAAATAGAACCAAGAGCACCTGTGCCCAGGCTCAAACACACCTTCAGTCAAATATTTTTTTGAATGTGAATAGCAATCCATTAGCAGGTATAGAGTACAACTATTTCAAAATCAAATACTTCCCACCTACTAATGCCATATTTGTTTGACTACAAGACTCCTTCCATATCAAAACTGCCACTTAGGGAACAAGTTGAGAGTGAAGAGGGTAAAATATCAGACTCTCTCCTTTAGGCCTTTAGGGCTTTAGAAATCAAAGCTGAAATGGTCTTTGGAGACAACCCAGAGTTCATGACTAGCAGATTGATAGCTGTGCACAGAGAGCAATATTTAATATGCACTGCTAGGTATCATCCCTCACCAAGAGCTGTAATTTTAATCTGGAACAAGCCGTCATTCCAAGCTCTGATTGATGGCAGTAGGGAAGGATTTTATCCTTATTCAAATGCGGGTGGTTATAGTCCTGAATTATGAGAACCAGCACACCATGATCATATACATACATACAAGGGCATTACACAGAACAGAGTAATAAAAAAAAAGCAGAGTAATAGGATCCATTCATGCAAAAACCTCACCAGCTGAAGAGTTGGAAATTCCCACTGGTTGTGAGGGACAGTTCTTCTTTCCCACAGCATGCACTCACACCCAGTTTGTGTCTGGTAGCGAGTACCACTTTTCTTAAATAAGACTAAGTTGAGCTCCATGAAACTGCAAACTAGCTTGGCCCTTGGGCAGTTAAAGATTAATCCTGGAGCCTATTCCTGCTCTGTGAGTACCTCCACTTAAACCTCAGCACTTCTTGCAGAGGGGCTCCCAAAGTACCTAAGCAGAGCCACCAATCCCCTCCAAAGTGTTGTTGTCCTCCTTGCCAACATTCTATCAAAGGGCATGGTGGAGACCCAAACAACACAGGAGGTGACTCTGAACACTTCTGTGAAGGTGGGGAATACATGACACAGATTCAACACTATGGCTTCAATGCTGCCCAGGATGTCTAGAGCCATCCAGTATGCCCATCGAGTAAGTGCTTCAAGCTAAAACACTGATCCTTAGCCATTCACAATCCAGAATGAAATAGACAGGCTGCTGAATGCCTTCACAAGTCCATTGTGAAGAGACAAACATCTCATCGGGGTGGAGAGGGATCACAGATTTATCTGACATAGATTCCTTATAGAAGTGAATCAACACGACTGTCTTACAGGAACACCCTAAGAGGATCTAGAAACTTTTCTACCAGGAAAGCAGTTGTAGCTATTTCCCTTAGACAGATTTTTCTAGTTCCACTGCATCTATGTGCCTGGAGAAAGTGTTCTGGCCCTGGGACATCTCTTTGTCTTTGAGTAAGAGGTCTGATTGTCACCCTATATGCCTCCAAGTGATAAAGGGTAACAAGATTTCTTCATATCAGACAAATCCAGGCATTGTTAAGTCAACCATTCCCCGGAGGGCCTCAGTGTGCCTCTGTGCACCTCTTCAACTTGTGTATTTGCCAGAATTCAGGTAATGGAGGCTCACACTAAGAGCCCAATGACCTACATAATACATAAGCTAAGAAAAATAAAACATTCACAGGCAAAGTTTTTGTAGCAAATCTCCCAGTTTCCAATATAAAATTGTTATTTTTTTTCTTTTCCTGGCGTACCAGTGGTTACCCAAGTCTCCTCCAGGGCGATGGTGATGTCTTCTAATTGTAGTGGAGCCTGGAATACACTCAAGCTTCCTCAGTCCAGGTGTCGGCGCTCCCTTTCAGCATAATACGTTTGATCCTGGGCTTCGAATGAGTTATTACCTGGTTGATCCCTTCTAATTTAGTATGGTCCCTTTTTCAGTGAACCAACTTTTGACAATATGCACACTGATTGTTAGCGAATCTCCACTGAGTACATTTTTGAAGGCCTTGTGGGTTACCCTGAGGCAGCAGTTGAATTACAGCAGCCCAAAACAGTTGTTTTTCTCTAACTTCTTATACTTAATTGCCTCTTCTGCCTGGTCTGGGTTATTATACACCTTGATTGCCTCCTCCACCAAGGGCAACAACAGAGTTTGGGGTCCTGCCTCAAGATTTTGTAACATTCTCCTAATATTGCCTAATATCTGGTTCAGAGTGCATAGCTATAAGGGCTGTCACCTCTGCCAACCCTGGGTCAATGTTAGTGTATTTTTTGAAAACCTCTGACAAAAGATTTGAAAATACAGCAGGATTCTCTTCTTTCTTGAGTTAACTCTTTGAGCCGGTTATAATTGACAAGCTTGACCTGAGGCTTTTCCATCCTTTCTGAAATACCGGTTATAAAATGCTCCATGTTTCCCTTATGATACAATTTTGAAAGTTTTCTTTAGGGTTTGTACAGAGAACTGCATTTCCCAGGCCTCTTAATAGCTATTTCAGCAGCCTTTTTAAGAGGGTAGTACCTTCCTTCTTATCAGGAGTACAGCCATGTGTTAACACTACAGTCACATCCCTTCAAGTCAAAACAAAATTTGCACTCAACTTAATAAATTAATCCTTAAAGGTACCACAAGTCTCAGAAAAACTACTACTCATCTTTTTACACGGAGTCATACTTATCACTGAGAAGGGAATGTGTACTCTGATAATCCCTCATCCCCACCTAACACTTCCCGTAATGGGAAGAGAGATCCCTGAGTAATCGGCTTTCTGATCGGGATCCCATTGGAGATGGTATTGAGGGTGGGGAGGAGAGAAAGGGACCTCTGCTTTGGGTGATGGAGAACACATCATAGTAAAAAGGAAAAATTACTCTCATTTGGCTCATGAGACAGAGAGGGCAGTACCACATCAGGTGCTGAAGGCCCTGTACTTGGTACTGGGAAGGTGAAAATATCTGCCAGCAAGACATCAAGCAGAAATCTATCAGGTTGTCTGTGCTGAGCCCTGTGGGCCTACAGCGTTTGAAAACTGCAGCCAGACAAGAGTTTCCAAGTTGAGGGTCTTGATATAACTCATAAAAATCTGGATGTAAGGGATAACTCACCATTTTCCTTCCCTTTTACACAACAGATCTATCTAGAGAATGATATTATAATTAAGTGAGCATGTTTTGGCTAGGTGTCTTGGTTTCTCAATTTACACTGAAGCCAAACAGAAGATCATTCTCTTTTTCTTTAGACTATCTTCCTTCAGTTTGCTCCCAATTAGTTAAAAGTTGTCATCATGGAAAGTTTTTTGCGGTGCTTTCTGTGGCTCCCATGATCAGTAGGACTTTTACTAGTGAGCATTAAAAAAACAACAACAAAAAGAAACACACAAACAAACAAAAAACTTGGGCTCACTACCCTTTTGACAACTACCTGGCATAAGAGAACTACAGCAACTAAGCACCAAAAGCAAGTGCTTCTTTGTACAACACATCACTAATACTTCTAACAAGTAACACCACCAGATAGAATCACAAGAAAGACAATAACCATAGGCTTGACTGCAATACTAGCACAACAAAAATAGCAGGACAAATATTTTACCAAATGAGTACATAATCCAAAGTCACAAATCACCTATACAGAAACAAGAGCAACACAGAGCAGGGAGTAGCATAAACCAAATACAATGCCTTCTGAGGAACTCAGAGGCCCTATGCAGAAAATCCCTTCCAACAGGAAAAGAGCAAATGTTCCCCAGAACCAACAAACCAGTAAAACTCAGTATTCTGCAGCAGACCTGCCACACCAAGCCATGCAATCACTACCTCAAGGACTAAAGATGTATAACGTGTCTAGCACTCAGTCAGCTCCAGGTGATCAAGCTGGATCTGCCATGTCTCCAGCCCACCCCACTACAGTTATCTACCCACAGCAGCAAAACACTGTTCACGGTCTCACTCCAGCCTGCCAGCGGCTATCCTGACACATGAACAAGGTTGGTGATCTCAACCTGCCCCGTTGCAGGTATCTACTGCACAATTAAAGCCAGAGGGGGACTCTAACTATGGGAGGGGTAAGCCAATTCCCCAGAAGACAAAATGCCAAATTAATAACTCAGAATGCACAATTATAAAACAATTATAAAACTGAACTGCACTCCTGTCCTAGTGATCTGAAGGCGAGTGGCTACTAAACTCAGAATGCACAATTAATCCCAATTGGGCACCTGAGGGGAGACAGAGCCTTTTAAAATACTAGGATACTGAACCAGGAAGCAAAAAAGAAAGCTGTCTGGTGAGACCAACGGAAAAGAGGCAGAGACAGAAATAGAAGTCAGGTACAGAATAGCAGCAATGAAATATCAAAGTCAAAAACTCTTTTATACAACACACCCTCGGTATCTCTAAGAAAAATTAAAGCACCAGACAGAACCACAAGAAAGTTAATCACAATGGACTAGATTATAACAATAGTCATACAACAAAAATATTAGGGCTAATATTTTTCTGGATAAGTGCACAGTTCAGAGTAAGTCACGAATCACTTGCAGAGACACAAGAGAAATCCAAAGGTGATAGCAGTGTGAATCAAACACAGGGAAGTCTAAATAACTCAGACCCGTTATTCAGAGCACCCATTTCCCAAAAGAAAGGACTCAGTGCTCCTCACAACTAGCAAATCAACAAAATGCAATATCCTGAAGAATACACATGTCAAACTGAGCCACAGAACCACTACCTTGAGGACTAAAGAGGTACGACCTGTCTAACACTCGCTTAACTTCAAGCGATGAAACCAAGTTCACTGTGGCCCTATCCTGCCCCAACTATGCATGTCTATCAGTGATAGCACAACATGATCTCACAGTATCCTTCCAGCAGATATGTTGACTCATGAGCAGGGCTAGTGGCCTCAACCTGCCCTACTGTGGTCGTCTAGTGTGCACCTAAAACTGGATTATTTTAAATCAATTAATCCCAATTGGGCACCTGAGTGGACAGCCTTTTACAATACCAGGCGTTCTCAGCCAGAAAACAGAAAAGAAAGATGTTATGGTTTGTATCTAGATGTCTCCCCAAAGCCTCATGTAGTCATGCGGGTCAGACTCTTTGAAAGTGGCTGAATCTAGAGTCTGTGATCAATTCACAGTTCAATGCTAGGATTAATGGTGTGAGTCCTATACCTACCCTAGGGTGTGTAGCCTGCATACAATATAAGAGACTTCTAGAAAGAAGCTTCTTGCTTTGCTGTTTTCTGCTGCCATGAGCATTTGCCCCTCTGCCATGTGCTACCCTGTCTCGGACCCAGCCAATTATGGACTAAAACCTTCACAAACTGTGAGCTAAATAAACCTTTCCTCCTTTAACTTGGGGTGTTGGGTGTTTTGTCTCAACAATGAGTAAAGTGACTGAGACAAATGACATACAAGACAAAGAAAAAGGAGACAGAGAGAGAAACAGAAGTCAGGCACAGAACAGAAAACAGCAGGCAGTGGCAGAGTCTTCCAGGTGGGTAGCAGGGTTAGCCAGGTGGGTATTTAGCAGTCATGGCTGACACTAAAGCAGATTCAGGTGGCCAGTTGTCATCCAGGAGAAAGGTCACTACTGATTATAACCACTGTCTGCCTTCCCTCAAAAAGGAGGTATACCATCTGGGTCACCAAAACGCTGCCAGTTTGGGGTTCTTTTGCTCCATTCACATGAAAATCATAAATCACTTGGCAAGCGGTCCTAATGCCATCACAGTGCCCTGTGGAGGTTGGGAGTGTCAAAAGTGGGCCCAGATCCCACCTTCACAGATCCCAGCTATGCCAGAGTGCCACACTTACTTCTTCAAAGCAGTACCTGAAGTGACAGGAGTGAGGATGTGGCACTGTGGCTAGGGACTGAGCCGCACTCCTGCCTTGGTGATCGGAAGGTGAGTGGCTGCTAAATAACCAGGGAGAAGGCTGAGGCCAGTTGTCTCAGTTCATGGAGGGGAGGAAGAAGGGGAGAAAAAGATAGCAAGGGTGGGGCCTGACAGTTATTGGTCAAACCATGTAAAGCAGATATTCAGCCATTTCTTATCTGTCTCCTGGAGGCAGTGCTCTGCACACAGCCTGGCAGTTGTTTGTTCCCTGTGTGCTGGGTGGTGCTCCTTGCAACCAGGGTTGAATCTTGGTCATTGTGGTTCCTCAGTACTAGGGATGCAGAGAAGGAAGTCCACCAGTATTGAAGAATGAAAGAATGACTGAATGTTACCCAGACTAGGAACCAGAGGCATGCCGGAAAAATAAATAAATAAATAAATAAATAAATAGCATGGCCTGCTATCCATGTGAGGACCTTGACAGTACATATGATGCATTTGACCAAGTAGACAGTAAGGAACAAGCACCCAGTGGAACTTTCATTTACTTATGAAGACCTGTGGGCTCTGTGCTCTGCTGGCCCTAGTCAGTTCTTCACATAAACCAAGAAGCTAGCACCTTGCTAAGATCATCTGGTGCTCATGGCTCTTCAGACTCTGCGTTTCTTTTCAGGACTGCATTTGAGTGAACTCAAGCAGCACTTCCCAGTCTGTACTCACTGAAATGCTGCACTGGTGGGAGGAGGCGCCCCATGATAGGAGATCTTCGCTTTACAAATTGTGATAGGTTAATTTCACACAACCCACCTGTGTCACAAAAATAATGCTACAAAATTACAATTGGTGTACAGGCAGCTGAATCATGAACATTTGGAAATTGGATAAAGTTATCTTCTTGAAATTTATAGCTTTACCTCTAACCTTTTTCTGAGCTCCTGACTAGCAGCTCAAACTGCTACTTGGGTGTTTTATAAATCCTATAAATGCAAAAGAAATTAAGTTATTTGCATTGTCTCCAATGCACTTCCTCTTCCTCTCTCTGCCTGCACCCATGCTCCCCATCCAGTAACCTGTGCCTTTCTTCATCCTCATCCATACAAAATCTGAGGGGTCATCACTGACCCTCTTCCTTCAGCACCTATCCAAGTTCTGTTGGTTTTCTTTCCTGAGTTCATATCAAATCTGCTTAGCTTCCTCTTTGTGATAGTAGTAGTAGTAGTAGTAGTAGTAGTAGTAGTAGCAGCAGCACCAGTAGTAATTGAACCTAGGGGCTTTGCACTGAGCTACATCACCAGCTATTTTTGAGACAGCGTCTAGCTAAGTCACCAAATTGTCCAGATTGTTCAAACTCCTGATACTGCTGTCTCAGTTTTGCAGTGTTGGGACTGCAGACATATGCCACCATATCAGGTTATACCTTCTTATCTTTCTATCTCCAAATTCACCTCCTTCTCTGGCCTGAGTTCCTCCCTTTTGCTATGATCTCCTTGTTGGCTTCTCAAGTTCTCTCTGTACCCCTTTCTAGGAGACTAGATAAT
>RJWT010056655.1:0-10003 GCA_004365215.1 Cuniculus paca
TTTTGTCATTAATTTCCAGTTTGATGGCACTGTGATCAGATAGTATGCATGGGATAATTTCAATTCCTTTGCATTTATTTAAGCATGTTCTATGGGCCAATATATGGTGTATTCTAGAGAATGTACCATGTGAAGCTGAGAAGAATGTATACCCTGATGTTGTTGGGTGGAAAACTCTGTAGACGTCTACCAGGTCCATTTGTTCACAGGTTTGATTGAGTTCTGTTATTTCTTTGCTGATTTTCTGTCTAGTTGATCTGTCTCTTTGAGTCAAGGGTGTTTTAAGGTCTCCTGTTATAATTGTGTTATTGCTTAGTTGATATTTCATTTCTATTAATCTTTGTTTTACATAGTTAGGTGCTCCCATATTTGGTGCATATATATTTAAGATTGTTATTTCTTCCTCTTGGAGTTTTCCCCTAACCAGTAGGTAGTGACCTTTTTTTATCTCTTTTGACCATTATTTGTTTGAAGTTCACATCATCTGTGAGCAGAATAGCTACCCCACTTTTTTCTGGGTTGCTGTTGCATGAATTACTGTTTTCCATCCTTTGACTTTCAGTCTGTGAATTTCCTTTTGGGTTAGATGGGTTTCTTGTAGACAGCATATGGTAGGATGTTGTTTCTTGATCCATTCTGCCAGTCTGTTCCTTTTGATTTGGTGGATTGAGGCCATTTACATTAATGATTATAACTGATATATATTGGCTTGTTTTAGTCATGTTATCTTTCTGCAGTGGTTTCTTTACCTTTTCCCACTACTTAGTTGTTTGCCCTCCATGGTGTTCTTCTTCTGTTGATGTTTTTGATGTCGTGGCTATTTTCATGTCTATCTAGAGTATCTTTCAGTATTCTTTGCAGGGTTGGTTTGGTGGTCATGAAGTTCTTCAGCTGCTCTTTGTCATGGAAGTATCTTATTTCTCCATCAGTTTTGAAGGATAGTTTTGCAGGGTACATCAGTCTGGGATGCAAGTTTTTTCCTTTAGGACTTGAAATACTTTACTCCATTCTCTTCTTGACTCCATTGTTTGTGTTGAGAAGTCTGCTGTGATGCTGATGGGATTTCCTTTAGAAGTGATTTGCTTCTTTTCTCTCACAGCTTTTAATAGTCTGTTCTTATGTTGAATTTCTGGAATGCTCATAATTATATGTCTGGGTGTTGATTTATTTTGGTTATGAGTAGTTGGAGTTCTATGTGCTTCACTTATCTGTCAGTTTCCTTTCCCATGTTTGGGAAATTTTGAGCTATGTCTTCTTTAAATAGTGATTTTATATCATTTGTGTTTTCTCCTTCTTTTTCCTTTACACCTATTAGGCTTATATTGTTTTTCTTTGTGTCATCTTGCAACTGCTGAATTGCTATTTCCTGATTCCTTATTTTTAAAAGATGTTTCCTTTCTTCTTCACTAACTGCAATCATGTCTTCGAGGTTTGAAATTCTATTTTCACATTCATTGATGTGGCTTTGCCAGCTTTCAATGGCATTCTTGATTTCTTGGATATCTCTTTGAATCTGTTTCATGCATTCTAATTCTTTCTTGTATTCTTCATTCAAGGTTTGTAACCTTTTGCAGTGTTCCTCTATTTTTCCAACTATACCTTCCTTAGATGTGCTTAGCATTTCTTTCATTACATTTATCATCTCTTGTTTTACCTGGGAGATCATTTCTAATCTCAGTTCCTTTAAAGTTTCACAGAGTTATTTCTTTACTTCAGTTGCTGTCATTTCAGAAGTTTCAGGTGTGTGGCTCATATTTTCTTCTATGTCCATGTCTCTTTGGCTTGTTTGGGAACGACTGGAGGTGCAAGATTGCATTTTCCTCTTTCATGTTGTCATTTTCCTGTATTCCACTCTGGGAGGTGAATGAGATATCTGTTTAATACTCAAATGCAGATGTTGAGTCAGTACTTTCAGTATGTGAGCCTAGAGTCTAAGAGGTACACACTGAAGAAATATCAGGGGAAATGTGTTAATGCCATGAGCCAGATGAGGTGGTCACAGGTTTAGATTATTGAGAAAAGAAGTCCAAGAAGTGAACTCTAGGGCATTCTGAACACTAAGAAATCAAAGAGAACACTGAGGGAAAGTGATGTTGGTGAGGAAGGAGGAAAACCATGTGTTCTTGACACCAGGTGAAGAACAACACTAACAAAGAGGGAGTGATCAGCTGTATGGAGTGCAATTGATGAATCCCACAGGATGAGGACTGAAAGAAGGTACACCATGGGGGTGTGGTACAGTCTGTACTTGCAAGGCTGAGGTGAGCAGATCACTTGAATCTAGAAGTTTGATGTCAACCTGGGCAACATAGTAAGACTCCATCTCAACAAATAGGAAGAAACAAATAAATAAACGTGCAGTTTTGATGGCATTGTCAGGTTTAAACCTGACAAGAATAGGTTGGAGACAGACTAGGAAGAAAAAAATTCAGACCAGTGAAGAGAAACCAATATGATCATTGTAAACAACAGAACTGGAAAAGGTATCAAGTGGTAAGAATATCTTTCTCTGGGTCCTCAAACTCCCATCAAGGAGGCAGCCACCTATTTCTTTATGTGTATTGATGTGTTAGAAAGCAAGTCAGCACGCAAAACATTGTGAAACTAGATCATTAGGAAATCTTCTCCATTAAAAGAGATCCTAATGGAATTTAAGAATTGGTGAATGGAATTCCTTTTGAGAAAAAAGAATAAAAACAATGGTACAGAATTCCAAAACAAGATTACCAATGGTTAATATATTGTGTGTGGTTATCTACAAAGCAGTTGCTCAGATTACAAGATATAGGCATGAAAATTGATCAAACAGTGTAAGCACAAACCATTCTTTTCAATGAACTAATAAAGATTAGTAATATGATTATCTATCATATAGATATAGATATAGATATAGATATAGATATAGTCTTCCTTCTTTGTTTTCTCCTTTTCCCTATCCCAATTTTTCTTTCCTTTTGAGAAATTTCTTCCTCTTTCACTTTCACAATATCTATTGTACATTTTGGATCTTATTTACTCTTTCAGTTTTTTACACTAGGGAGACAATATGATGTTCACACATGTGAGTCTGATTAATTTCACTTATGAGTGTGTTCTCAATTTGCATCCACTTACCAATAAAGCCTGGAGTTTATCTTCCTTTATAGCTGAGTAGTACTCCATTGTATAAAAATACCATATCTTTTTTTATGCATTCCTTGGTTGATGGGCATTTGGGTTGTTTCCAAGATTTAGCTATAATAAACAGTGCTGCTATAAAGATAGGTGTACATATATTGCTATGGTATGATATTTTTAATTCTTCAGGGAAAATACACAGAAGGGGAATAGCTGAGTCAAATGGAATCTTCAATACTAGGTTTTGAGGAATCTCCAAACTGATTTCCACAGTGATTGTACCAGTCTATACTCCCAACAATGGAGAAGAGTTCTTTTTTCCCCAAAGCTGCTCCAACATTTGTTATTGGTTGATTTCTTGTTGATAACCATTCTTTCTAGAGTGAGATGGACTCTCAGTGTTGTTTTAATTTGCATTTCTTGACTGACCAATGATGTTGAACATTTTTTCATATGTTTATTTTCCATTTGTAGTTCTTCATGTTGAGAAGTGTGTACTCATCTGAAATGCTAATTTTTGGATTGGGTCTTTAAATTTGGGGGAGCCTGATTTTTTTTCAATTCTTTATATGTTCTATATACAAGTCCTTTGTGGGACAGGTGGCTAAAATTTCTTCCCTTTCTGTGGGTTTTCTTGTCACTCTCTTGGTGATTGCTTTTGATGTGCAAAAATTTTTTAAATAAGATGAGATGCTAGTTGTTGATTCTTTTAATTGCTTCCTGTGCAGTTTGTGTCTTTTCATGAACTCTTTGTCTACCCCATGTCTTCAAGATTTCTACCTATCTTGTCTTGCAGTAGATTTACTGTTTCTGTTTTAATATTTAGATCTCAGATCCATTTTGACTTCAGTTTAGTGCATGGTGATAGACATGGTCTGGTTTTAGTCTTCAGCATGTAGAAAACCAGTTTTTCAGCAACATTTATTAAAGAGGGTATCCAGTGAACATGTTTGACCTCTTTGTCAAATATAAGGTAGCTGAGTGTCTTTATAGTTGTGTCTGCATCTTCTAATCTGTTCCAGTGATCCTCAGGTCTGTTTTGTGCCAGTACCATGCTGATTTTATCATAGTAGCTTTGTAATATAACTTCAAGTCTGGGATTGTGATACCCCCTGCCTTGCCTTTGTCACCTAGGATTGCCTTTGCTATTCTAGGTCTCTTCTGCTTCCAGATGAATTTTAGGAATGTTTTCTCTAGATCTGTGAGGTATGCTAATGGTATTCTGATTGGGATTGTATTAAATCTGCATAACAGTTGTAGGAATATGGCCATTTTCACTATTTTGGTTCTTCCTATCCATGAGCAAGGGATATCTTTCCATTTTTTGATATCTTCTTTGATATACTTTTTCAGAGTACTATAATTTTCAATATATAGATCTTTTACTTCCTTTGTTGGATTGATTTCTATGTATTTCATTTTTTTTTAATGCTTTTGTGAAAGGTGTTGGTTCCCTAATTTCTCTCTCAGTGAGTTTGTTGTTTTTGTACAGGAATGCTATAATTGTTGAGTGTTGACTTTGTATTCAGCTACATTACTGAGTTTGGTTATTGCATCTAGAAGTCTTTCAATGGAGTTTTGGAGGTCTTCTGTGTAGAGTATCATGTCATCTGCAAATAATGATAATTTAACTTCTTCCTTTCCTATCCTTATTCCTTTTATTTCTCTCTCTTGTCTAATTGCTCTTGCTAATGTTTCTGGAACTATATTGAATAGAAGCAATGTAGTGGACATCCTTGTCTTGTTTCTGACTTTAGGTTGAAATTTTTCAGTTTTTATCCATTTGGTAAGATGCTGGCTGTTGGTTTATCACATATGGCTTTATAGGATTGAGTTAAGAATATCTATTCCAATTTTCCATAGAGTTCTATCAGGAATGCATTTTGGACTTTATCAAAAGCTTTTCTGCATTTATTGAGATGATCATGTGATTCTTATCTTTGGCTCTATTGATATAGTGTATTATGTTTATTGATTTGTGTGTGTTGCACCATCCCTGTATTCCCAGGATGAATCCCACTTGGTCGTGGTGTATAATCTTCTTGATGACTTGCTGCATTCTGTTTGCCAGTATTTTATTGAGAATTTTTGCATATATGTTCATTAGGGAGATTGGCCTGTAGTTTTCCTTTTTGGTTGGCTCTTTCTCCGGTTTTGGTATTAGGGTAATACTTGCTTCCAGGAATGAGTTAGAGAAAATTGCTTCCCTTTCAATTTCATTGAAGAGTTTGAGGAGTGTTGACATTAAGTCTTCCTTGAATTTCTTGTAGAATTCAGCTGTGAATATATCAGAACCTGGGCTTTTCTTTGTTGGTAATGTTCTAATTACATTTTCAATTTCATTAACTGAAATTGAGTTGTTCAGTAGTTCTACATCTTATTGACCCAGCTTTGGTAATTTATATGTTTCTAGGAATCTGTCCATTTCTTCTGTTATCGAACCTATGAGAGTAAAGGTTTTCAAAGTAGGTATTGATGATCTTCTGTATTGCCACAGGGTCTGTGGTGATTTTACTCTTTTCATTCCTTATTGCATGAATTTGAGTTTTTTATTTCCTTTTTCAAATAAGGTTAGCTAGAGGCTTATCAATTTTATTTATTATTTCATAGAGCCAACTCTTTGATTCGTTAATTCTTTGTATTGTTTTCTTAGTCTCAATTGCATTGATTTCTGCTTTGATCTTTATAATTTCCTTCCTTCTTTTAGCTTTGGGCTTGACTTGCTCTTTTTTTTGTAACTGATTGAGGTGTAGCATCAGATTATTTATTTGTATTCATTCTGTTTTCCTGATGTGGGCATTCACTGCAATAAATTTACCTCTGAGGACTGCTTTTTTCAAGACAGGGTCTTGCTATGTGGTTCAGTCTGGCTTTTGAACTCACTATGTGGCCCAAGCTGGCCTCGAACTTACAGTAATCTTCCTACCTCAGCCTTTCAGGTACTAGGATTACAGTCACACGCCACCACACTTGGCTTACATTATTTAAATATACAAGTAAGGCCTAGCCTCTTAACGCTTTTATACTTAAGCTAAATGAGGCAGAGCCAACTTAAGTCACTTGCATATTTTCTTTGTAGAGAATTTTGGATCCTGTAATTTAGGTAATAGAATTTCTTTCCTCTACCCCACCCTGGGGCTCAGAGAATGGAGCCCACAGAAAGTAAATCTGCGTCTTTATTCTCCTTCCTTTTGAGCTATTTATTGTGTGTGTTCACCAGAAGATAGATGAGAATAGGTTTGAAAATTAAGAGGTTATTACTATAGAAAGCAGTGAGTGTGCCATGTGAAACATACAAATGTGTTAGGAAAATCTAATACTTCAAAGGCAAAAAGTTATCAGAAAATAAACTAGAAGCCTTGGCTTCATTCTCTCTTACCCCTTCTAGCTCCTCATTAGGCTGATCCCATCCATTCCTCACTGTGGTCCCTATTAATCAAAGGTGCAAGCTCCTCTCCATGGCTCTGGCTTGGCTTTCCTGTCCCAGATATCTAAGCAGATGCACCATTGGATTCCCGACTTCTGCCTTCCTTCTGTCCAGTTCATTCTCCACACGGTTCAACAGTGATCTTTCCGAAATGCAAAATGCTCATGTTTTATACTTGCTGAATACTCTTTAATGGGCCTTCTTTGTAATCAAGTCCAAACTCCTTACTGCAGTTTGTAATACTTGTCATTCTCTTTTCTAATGTAACTATGCCCCTCTTCTGTCCTTGCCATCACAGATGCAGCCATGATACCACCTTGCTCTGCAAATACTCCAGAATTTCTCTTAAATCTCTGTATGAGAAGACTTCAGTGAGTAATAGAAGCAACAAAATCAATTTAACAATTCAATTTTTAAGCTCCGTTAAATTAGAAATAGAAGGGCCACTCTCTGCTTCAGTATCCCTTACATTCACATTATACTGGATGTTTCTACTTCCACATGTCTAACGTACATAAACAATAGCTCTGCACATAATCCACTTGTTGGCTTCTCCTCTACTTGGTTTTGAGAACCCTCATGGTCAGTCTTTGGTCCTCAGTTTATACCTTAGTCACTTTACAGACTTTCCCTTGCTTATCTTTTCTATTCCCTAATTTTTATTTATTTATTTATTTATTTATTTATTTATTTATGGTACCAGGAATTGAACTCATGACCTCACGCTTGCCAGGCAGGCACTTACACCACTGAGCTAAATCCCCAGCCCCATTCCCTAAATTTTAAACACTGGCTATGTTTTTAGTCTCAAAGGCTGACATTTCCAGCCCCGTGTCTCCCACTGAGATTAGACTCCAACCCAAAAGGAAATGTCTAAGAGGTCTGCAGCAATCCTAGACTTGTGCTTAAAGATGAACTTTGGTATTTGCTTTATCAAAATCTCTTTTTTCTTTCCTCTCTCAAGTGTTACCTACATCTCTCCATTGCTCGAGACACAGATCTGGATATGTACTTCTTCATTTCAGTCTGTTAAGAAAACCTACATGCAAGTAATATTTGACAAGTTTTATATATAATAATTTGTTTAATTCTCACAAGTTTTCAAAGTATCTACTATTATTATCACCCACTTGGTGGAAATGGAAACCAAGGCACAGTGAGGTTAAATAAGTTCCTAAGGTCTCAACGTTTACTAATGGAATTGGGATTTAAATAAGATGGTCTAGCCTTAGAGTTCATATGTTTAGTTTGTACTCTGTAATTCTTGGCACCCACTATGGCTTGTATCGAGATGTCCCCCCAAAGCCTCATGAGCTCATAGGTGGGGCTTTTGGAGGTGGCTGGATCTAGGCTGTGTTACTGGATTAAGGATGTATGATAACCAAGTTAGTCCACTGATTGGTTTAGTGTAGTTCTTGATATGGTAATGGGAAGGCCCAGCCGTGAGTGTGGGTGGCGCTGACTAATACGCTTGTGGCCTGAGTGAGATAAAAATCTGTAAGACTGGCTGCTTTGCTGCTTCCTGCCTGCCATGCCATGAACTATTTCTCCTCTGCATTTCCCCTCTGCCATGCCACACTGCCTTGGACCCAGCCGACTATGGAGTGAAACCTCTACAAACTGTGAACTACAATAAATCTTTCCCCACTGAACTTGTGAGTGGCTAGTATTTTATCCCAACAATGAGGAAGTAACTAAGACAGTACCTCCCTTTGACTCACCTCTGTATGCAGTCTATCACAAGTGCCATCAATTCCACCTCCAAAATTGTCTAAGCCCATTTTCCTCCTCCATGACAGTTGCTACCACCTTACTCTTGCTGAGACTATGATACTTTCTGGAGATCTCCAGGCCCTTTCTGTCTTCCCACCTCCCTGGACTCTCCACTCCCAGTCATTCTTCCCAGAGAAGTCAGATGCTAGTGTCAATGTTTTTTTCCTTCCTTAACTCCCATATCCAAATCACCTCATTGTACTACTTTTTCCTTCCATATTAAATTTTATAATCAAAAATGATGCCCTTGTATACTTTTTTAAAAAACAAAGACAGTGGACATTTTGATTTATTTTCTACCATCTACTCAGTACCTGGCATAAATCTTTGTACACATTAATATGTGTGAGTGGAAGAACAGATGGATGTGTGACTAATATTGAGAATAAATTACTGGATAATTTTTATTTTATGAGTTAAAAGAAAAGTACAGTTAGACCTCTTTATGATTAGGCTAATTGGAAGAGGCTGTATGAATAGGTAAATTACATGCAATGTCTTATCTTTTAAAAAATAAAGCTTGATTGTTTCAGTGAAAGCCAGTCATTACCTCCACCACCATGCCTGACTCCTTTCTTGAAATTCCTTTCTTGAAATTCTACCCCTAGTTTCTCACCCTGGACAGCTTATTGGACCAGGAATGGAAATTTACCCTGGCTGGGCAAATTAGAATCAGGAAACAAACAAATTGTAAGGTAAACTGCATTCATCCATCCTTCAAATATTGTTTGAGCATCTAAGATGAAGAAATTGATTGTTGAGGACATAATGAGCTAGATACAGCTTTCCTGGGAGGCATTTACAGTTAACTAAAGAAAGCTGATGAGGAGAACTGTGGCTGCAGTCCTTTGTGTTGTATGCTGTGATGTGAAGGACCAAGTGCTCAGGAACACAGAGGAGAATTCCCTGGTGCAGTCTCGGAAATGCAGAGGGAACTTCCCAGGAGATGATATCTAGGTGGCAAGAAAGCATAATAGATCTAGGAGAGAGGAGAGGTGAGACAGAGAGTATTCTAAGGACAAGGAACAGAGGATGAAAACAGTGCCTTCTGTCTGATATGCAAGGGCCAGGGAATTATGCCAAGAAAGGAAAGTGGTCTCCGTCATGAAGGCATTATCAACCACTGCCAGGTTTAGATTTTCTCCTAAGGGCAATGAGAGCTCTAAACAAGACTTTTAGCAGAGGAGTGACACATCCAGTTGTTTCTTGGCTATTTTTCAGTATTAGGGAAAAGTATTTTGAGACAGGCTCTCACTAAATTGCTAAGTGGCCCAAGCTGAGCTCAAACTTTCAATCCTGCCTGCCTCAGCCTCTCAGAGCTCTGGGATTAGAAGTGTGCACCATGAAGCCTAGCAGACATTCAGATTTCTCTCTACAGAGATCCCTGTGTTCTGAAGGAAATGTATTAGAAGAGTTGACACCATTAAGAGGTGGTTAGAGAAATTTAGACAAGAAATGATGATGATAGAAATAAGTTGGTTCAACGGGAAAAGAGGGTGAATGGTTACAGTGACATTTAGCGTGGAGATGGAGGGAAAGGGGTATTAACAATGAGTCAATGTTTAAGGTTTAGGCTATTAATAGAGAGTGGGGCCACTCATGAAACACAATGCACACAAAGGGACTCAAGGAAGAGTTTGGGCTGGAGACATGGATGTTAGGCTTATCGCCACAGACTTGATAATA
>RJWT010056656.1:0-10002 GCA_004365215.1 Cuniculus paca
AAGAAACTCCTGCTGTCCATTTATTAGGGAATTTAACTCAACTCCTTGATGATGTTTGAAAATGCAGTGCCATTTATTTTTGACAGTCGTGGGGACTGAACGCAGAACCCTCACACTGAGTTACATGCCCAACCTCTTCCTTCTCTTAATGAAAATTCTGAGACGGGGTCTCACTAAGACACTAAATTACCCAGGTCTGGGGCTAGAACTTACCATCCTCCTGCCTCAGCCTCCCAGAGTGCTGGGATTACAAACAAGCATGTGCCACTATTTATTTTCAGTATCACAACACAAAAGATGAGCACCGAATGTCACATGTGCATCCCCAAGTTGAGGAATCTTGAGGGTTGGATGGAAAGGCCTGTAGGGGGTTCTCCTCATGCCATGTCCCCCCTCCCTCAACAGGGGCCGCAGCTCTGCAGCAGGCAGGGCTGGCATCTGCCCTGCAGGACGGGAGCCTCAGTCTGGCCTCAAAGTTTCATCATGGTGTTATTTCCTAAGCACTCGGGAGGCTGAGTCAGGAGGATCATTGCGAGTTCGAGACCAGCCTATGTGACAAAGTGAGCTCAAGACCAGCCTGAACTGCATAGCAAGACCCTGTCTCAAAAAGACAAGGCCTGGGGATATAGCTCAGTGGCCTCAGTGCCTGCCTGGCAAGCGCAAGGTTGTGAGTTCGATCGCTGGTGCCGGAAAAAGACAAAAAAACAAAGAATGTTGCCCCCGCCCACTCCTGCATGAATTCTGAAACTTACGTCAAGTTCCAGGAACTCAGAGATGACCCGCACGGAGGTTCATCCCAGGCCTGTTCCTCTCCACGTTGCACTGGGGGGAAACTGAGGCACAGTGTCAGGAGAGGAGGGGAAGCTCTGGGCGGGTTCCTGGTTTCCTGCCACTTTCCTTGCCCCTGTCTTGTCTGCCCCCCAACAGAGGGTGCCTGGTCCTTACCTGTCAGCAGTCAGGTCCTTGTCCTTCTTCCCTCTTCTCCCCTTTTTGTCTTTCTTTCCTTTCTTTGGCAGAAAGAAAATGGAAACAGTAACACTTTAGTAAAAACAAGCAAGTGAAGTGTGCCTAAAGTTAGCTAGGCAATCCATCTCATGGGGCGGGGGGTGGGAGAGTGAACTGTGTGACCTGGAACTTGGGCTGTGGTGCTTCCATGGTCCGTGGGGACAGAGGGGAGGTTGCTGTGGTTGAACCTGCCTGGGGCTGAATTCCCCATGGGCCGTGGGCATCCTGTCTTTTCCTGGGCTCCGGCACAGGTGGAGAATGAGGCTATGTTTGTCTCTGACACCCACTGTGGTCTACAGTTTGAGCCCCACGGTTCAGATGTTCACTCCTGACCCCCAAGGTGATGACGTTGTGAAGAGGTGGGCATTCGGGGGTGATGAGCTCACAAGGGCGCCGGCCCACGCACGGGTTAACATGCTCCCAGCCGAGGACAGGAAGAGCTTGCTCAGCCTTCCTCTGAGGAAAGAGAGCGGGAGCAGAGGGAGCCAGAAGCAGATGCTGCCTCAGCTCAGCCCTTGGCCCAGCACCTCCCAGCTCTGGACTGTGCGCAGTCCATTTCTGTTGTTTATAAATTACCCAGTCTAAGATATTTTGCTATAGCAGCACAAAAGGACTATGGCAGTGTCCGGGTGCTTATCTCTGTTAGCACCTGGCCCCGAACCTGGGGTCCTCAGGGCCAGGCAACTGTGCACCTCCAGTTCCTAAGGGACTTCGCACTTAGACGCTTGTGACAGCCCGGCGGGAT
Source organism: Cuniculus paca (assembly GCA_004365215.1). Lineage (NCBI taxonomy): Eukaryota > Metazoa > Chordata > Mammalia > Rodentia > Cuniculidae > Cuniculus > Cuniculus paca. The sequence continues at coordinate 1,751 of RJWT010056656.1, forward strand.
GTGTTCCGAAAGCCACCTTTTAAACAGTGTCGACTGTTTTACAGTTCTGTTAAAACACCCATCAATCACGCCCCGTGACCCACAGGAAGAGGCTGAAATTCCACCACATTAAGCTCCACAGCCTGGTCTCTAAGCTACTTTATCTACATCGCCTTCTACCTCGGGGTCAAGGGTGGCTGTTAAGCCCAGCTTCTGGTCTGAGAAAGTTGATGTTATACTCAAAACCAGCGCCAAGGTGACAGAAGATGTGATGAAATCACCCCAGGGAATAGAAAACCCCCTGGGTTCGGTGCCTGGGTTGCACGATCATTTCATGTTTATTCTTTCTAAAAAAACCTTGTTTGGCAGTGTGGTCATACCATGCTGCATTCCCACCAGGACCGTGTGAGGGATCCAGTCTCTGGCATCCTTTATTGTGCTTTTATTTATAATTGGGTTTCTCATATGAGAGAAACCACGTGATACTTAACGTTCTGTATTTGCCTTTCATTCAAACATTACTGTCTCAAGATTCATCCATTTTCCTACAAATGAGTGAGATTTATTTCTTTTTATGGCTGAATAAAATTCCACAGTGTACCTATTCTGCATTTTACTGTCCATGACAGGCATCTAGGCTGCTTCCAGAGATGAACACTGCTGTAATCATGGGCATCATGACATCGTTAACTCCTGAGGGGAACAAACCCTGAGAGATACATATAGGTGGGTAAATAGAATTTCTAATTCTAGTTTTTTGAGGAATCTTCATCTTGATTCCATAGCGGCTGTACTAATTTGCATTCCCACCAGCAGTGTAGACATTTCCTTTTGCCCACAATCTCGCTGAATTTAAAATTTTTGATGACAGATATGTTCTGAGTACTAGCTCATTGTCAGATATGATGTTTGCCAGTATTTCCTCCCAGTCTGTAGCCTGTGTTTTATCTTTTAGCATGTCTTTTAATTCTGATGAAGTCTAATATTTTCTTTTATAAACTGTGCTTCTCGTATTAATTCTAAGAGCTCTTTGTTCAGCCTTACACTGCAAACATTTTTTATTTTTTTCTAAGAAATTTACAGTTTTACACTGTATATTTAAATCTGTGGCCAGTTTTAAATTAATTTTTGTACAATGTGTGAGACTTAGGTCAATGTCCTTTTTTTTTCTTATGGTCCAATTACACCAACCCCATGTATTCAAAAAGGTATCTTTCTTCCCTGAAATGCGTTTACACCTTTACTAAAAATCAGTCATTCATATTTTGTGGGTCTATATCTGAGTTCTCTGTCGTATTCCATTTCTTCCTCTCCTCTCACCCTATAGCAATAGCACACAATCTTGATTGTCTATGTGGAGAAAAATTCCTTCTATGCCTAATTTGATTTTTTCTAACATGAAAGAATGGTGAATTTTGTCAAATGCTTTTTCAGCATCTGTTGAAATGACATAGAATATCAATGCAATCTATCATAGAGATAAACAATACAGGTTTCTGTCTTTCATTCTGTATCACATCATTGACTGACATATATTGAACCATCCTTGCATGCCAGCTCATAATCTATAATCTTTTATGTTCTGTTGAGTTCAGTTTGGCAACCTTTTGTTGAGGATATTGACACCCATATTCATTAGGGATATTGGTAAGTAGTTTTCTTTTGTTGTAGTATTTTTATCTGGCTTTGTTTTTAGACTGCTGCTGGGATCTCTTTCTGCTTCTGCTTCTGCTTCTGCTTCTTCTCCTTCTCCTCCTTCCTCTGTTTTTGAAGAGGCTGAGAAGGATTGGTGTTAATTTTTCTTTGTATGTTTTGTAGAATTCACTTTACGATAAAATACAAGGAAGACATGGTACACGGGACCATGTGTGTGCAGAGAAACAAGACCCATGCCAGGGTTCTCAGAAGGCCTCACTGAGGAGGAGGCTTGGGCTGAGTCCTGTGAGATGAATTTGAGTTACCTAGGCCTGAGCTTGGGGACAGGGGAGTAGAGTTGGGAGAGAACAGCATGGGCAAAGGTTCTGGGGTTGGCAGGGGACACAGTGCCTCTGAGGGACAGTGAGGCGGGTCAGTGGATGACTGCAGGCAGGAGGGAAGGGCAGCAGTCAGGTGGACTGGTCCCTTCAGCTGGCTGAAGAATGTAGTGTTGATTCCTGGGAGACTGGGACACCAGGGCAGAATCGAAATGGGGAGAGGCAAAATCAGGTTAGTGTTTGGAAAAGACTTGTCTGGCTCATGGCTAAGTCTTCTTCTCTGGAAGTGCTGCATTACACTTTCTGCCAAATCCCTTCCCTTGGACTCCCTTTGCTCTTTCTTTCCTGCATTCATTCCCCTGTGGCCGATAGTCTTTCTCCAGAGGGGATTCCATCCTACTCCAGTCCTGTCTTGCAAGTTTACCCTTGGGTAACCTGGGCTGGAGAGCTGGGTGCACAAAACTCTACAGCGACACATGCAGCTGAAATCCCTCTGTGCTCTGACACCTATGGTAGCAGAGCATGGCCGTGACATGACGACGGTAGATGCAGGCTGAACGAGGGCAGGGAAGCCTGCTCCAACCTGGGCAGGGCTGATGCTGGGTTAGTTGGTTAGAGAAGCCACAGGGGTGCAGCTACTTCCTGTTTGCATTTTCCCATTTTGTGTAGCTCAGTCACCAAGACATAGCTTTTTTTAAGAAAAAGATCGCATACTTGGAGGCCTGGGTGGCATTAGCAGATGCCCTGGCAAGGGGACAGAACATCGGGAGAGGGACATCAGTGATGCATGTCAGAGCAGGGCTGCTGGGAACTCAGTTGACTTCAGAGTTCTACCCTAGGATCCACGCCCCTTGGATGAGGACTGTCATCTAAAACCATGTGGCTCCAAGCTGGCAAAACCAGTCCCGGGTGCAGCTGAACACGTGAAGAATTGTAAGAGGTCACCTGTGAGTCCCAAAGAGTGGCCCGGACATAGGACTTGGACAAAGCCCTGCAGAAGCACAGGACGCCCCCCCTCACGCCAGTGCCACAAGCGAGAGGGCCCTGGCTGTCTGCTTTGAGCATTCTGCCCCTGATGGCAGGGCTGCTGCTGGAAGGTGGAGTGGGGGGACTGACTGAGTCAGAATGCCTGCAGGCAGCTGGCTGCTTTACATGGCTGTGAATGGGCTGTGACAACTCAGAACTGGATTCATCTGCCTCCTTTCGCTGTGATCCCCCACTCACAAACCTGCTCGTTGCTTTTGGCTTCCTTTGCAGAGCGAGCCACAGGAGAGGTAAGGGACATGGGGGGCACTTGTACCAGCTGCTCCAGGGGCCTTGGGTGACACGAATCTGTGCTGAGTGGGGTCAGGGAGGTCAGCTGAGGGGAGTCAGGCTCAGCCCCCATGAGCCCATAGCTCTGCAGGCCAAATGGTGAACCAACTGAATGGACCAAGGGAAGGCGTGCTTTCCTGCGAGGCATCCTGAGCACAGCCAGGTGACCTTGCAGGTGGCCCTCACGAACCTGCTATGCCTGGGGAAGGGGCTCCATTCGTGCCTCACCTTTTTCCCTTGCTTCCTTCCTTCTTTAACCGGGAGTTCCTTTTCTTTGTTCACAGCTAGTTTTAAGTTTTTTAGTTCCTGTCTCATCAACTCGTCGACCTAGGTGAGAACAAAACATACGACTTTAAACATGTGACTTTAAACATATGACTTTAAACATGTGACTTTAAACATATGACTTTAAACATGTGACTTTAAACATACGACTTTAAACATATGACCTTTAAACATATGACCTTTAAGACTCATGTCTTGGGTTTTCTTGGTGAAACTGGAAAACCATTTAAATTCGGGGGCAGGTCATCCACAGGATAGTAGGAAAAACAATTGCTGGAGTCAGTGACTTGTTCTCACCACAGGGCAATGTAGGGTACCTGCACTCTTATCTCTGCCTCTAATTCCTTCCGCTTCTCCTGTCTGATCAGTTCTGGATCATAATCCTGAGGGAAATTCCAAGATTCGTCTTTATTCATCCACATGTCTGTATTCCAGAAGGACAGAGAAAATGGAAAAGAATTAAACCTGTAGGTTCTTGAAGACAGTTCCCATGACACAAACACAAGTCTGATCTCCTTATCTCAATGCACAGAACGAAAGTTTGAACACAGTAAGCTGGAGAGTGATGGGGTTTCAGATACACATGACTAACACCCAGTAAAAAAGAACAGATTGTCAATGTGAAAACACCAGGTAAAAAGGTGTGATGCGATCAGTATCCTGCTCTTCGAGTGTAACCATGGGGAAGCGATATGTTAGTGGTGGGATTATACAATGAGAAGTCTGTATTTTGCAATACATTTATTACTTTTATTATTTGTATGTTTCAGTGAGATGTGAGGGATGTTGTTAGCCATTGAACGTGAGCAATTTACCCTCGTCCCCGTCACACAACAGGTAACACTAAACACACAGAAATCCAGTGCTGTCCCCCGATTTGACGACATTATATTTGAATTTTTGTTGGGATGTTTTTGAAATCACACATATGTTAAGTTTCCCTTTTGCCTTATTCAGCTGGTTAAGAGGTTGGACTTAGAGAAACATAACCTGAGAGTACATAAGGATAAGGTTGTATCATTCAATTAAGTTGAAACAGAGCTCATTTTTCAGAAGGGGGACATAAAATGCATGTGGGGGCATGGGGGCCGGCCTGAGGTGGAGACTTGGGGGTCTTCCAAGCAAAAAGGAGCCTTGACACTTTGGAAAATGAACCCTCTTCCTGAATCTATGTTGTGTGATCAAAATACACAGTGAATCTTAAAATTAAAAAAAAAATTATAGTAAAGGGCACCTTGCTATGAACTCCCCACCCACATTGCCTCTCTCCCTTCACACACATTCATCCCATCATCTTGCCACGGCCTGAAGCAGTTCTGGGGCACTCGATTCATGAGGGTCTTTATGAGGTGTGATCAAAAATACGGTAAATGTCACTGCCAAGCATCATCCGGTGGAAAGACAGGCTCATAAAAACACGAAGGTGTCCTCATTCGCCCTGGGACTTCCGGCTTTTCCCCAAAGTCAAAATGACTGAAAAGTCAATGTTGTGAATCCACTCAGGACATCAAGGCAGCCACAACAGCACAACTAAAGACATGAAGCAGGATTTCCAGAATGGCGACGGAAAGTGACGAGAATGATGGATAAGTGTGTTGAAGCCAGGTGGATATTTTGAGGGAGAGTCGTGGCCATGTGTCTTTTACTGTAGTAAAAATGTAAACACTCGCTGTGTTTTCTTTATTGTGCTGCATAACTGCTCTGTCTTAGGGATGGAGGTGCCGTCACTCCTCCGAAGGAGTCGGGCTCAGCAACTCCTAAGAGGCAGGAAAGCCTCGCAGCCCTCGAACCAGGCTGCCTGCCTGCCTGCCTGCCTGGGGGCATCAGGCGGCTGAGGTCTGGGGATGATCTTCGTGCCCACTGGCCAGGGCTGGGCTAGGGTGTCCATTACAATCTTAGGGCCAGTTTCCTCTGTCCTCCAGGGAACCTAGCTTTCCTGGACATTGCTGGCTCACCTGCCTCTGCCACAGAAAGCAAGGGAGCTGGGCTGGGAGGTCTCCACCACCCAGAGATGTGAAGGAGCCTGTTGAGGACACGAGGTTGAGGAAGGAGCAGCTTTTGAAAACCACGTTGCACAAAGGACCCACGTTTCCCTTAGAAAGGTCACCATGGACTTAGAAGAAATAAAAGCTAAATCACAAAGGTGGTAAACAGTTCACCAAAGCAGCTCACCCACGTGTCCTTCCCTAGACAGGGTGGCCACGTGATGTGCGGTCCAGGGACTGGGGCACAGAGCTCAGGAGGGGACACTGATGTTCTGAGGGTATCAGAGAACAGGACCCAGAGGGCCAGGAGCCTCACAGAGCAACAGGTGGGGTGGACATGCGGGGGGCGGGGGCTGGGAGGCCTGGCTGAATTGCTAATTGGAAAATCATCCTTCCTGGGTGTGGCAGCGGCACCAGGACCCAGGAAACACACGCCTAACTCGGTTTCCGTATGCCACGGATGTGCAAAATACCCTACTCAGTGTTACTCCACACATGCTTCTTGCTCAGAATCCCACGGAAGGCGCCTTCTCGTTAGCGTGCAGATTGCTGAGCAGCAAAAACACAGCCAAGGTCCGGTCTTCATGGGAAGGGAATCACTCATTTTTAGCACATTTTCTGAAATCTACATGAGCTTCAACTGCAGATCACTTTAATAGGTAGGAATAACAGATACTTCTTTTTATGTGTTCAAAGCGGTAAGCTTTTCCCTTTGAAAACAGCAGAAAGGCTTTAAAGTGCTATGACGTACTATTTAGCCGCAGTAATCCTTTCAAGCAGGTCTCCCCGTGTAGGACTTCTCAAGAGTGGCCAGCAGCACCACGTGCCTGTTACACGAAGGGACTTGGGACCAGGCAGCTCTGTTATTTACGGGGAGTTACTTTTCTCTTTCACAGCGTAGCTTTCCCTAAAACGGGGACCCGCCTATTTTGTACTAAAAGGAGTACAGCTGCTTCACAGCGAGGAAGCCAGGGCACAATTATTGATGGAAAAAACCGGTCCCAAGGGCCGCATTCCCAAGCCGCAGTTGCAGGCTCCTTGTAAAAGACAGCACCGCGAGGCAGCTCCTCTCCGATTTCGCCTCCCGACGGTTTCAATGGATCGAGCTCTCCGCTGAAACGCTGCTTTTCTCATGACACTTTTGCACAGGCCACTTTTCAATCCCTTCAAGAATTTCATGGGCATTTATACATACAGGAAGCTGCCCCCAGCCCTCAAAGGGCAGCAAGTGCCCCTCTTGCTCCTGGAGAGAGAAGGCGCTTTCATCTCCAGAATGTGAAAAGCGGGCCGGCCAGTTCACACGTCGGGGAGCTGGTGCGGGAGGGGCCCGGGGTTAATCTCGGTGATTAAAATGCTAATGTCCCATTTGGAAAGGAAAACCTTTGCTTGGAAAGAAAAGGCTTCTAAAATGAAGAGATCTGGTTTCTCTAAGGTAAGGAAAACCCGGCATCTCCAAAGTCCTCACGCCCAGCTGGGGGACTACTTCCTCACCCTCAGGGAGAGGACATTCCTCGGAAGAGTCTTCCCAGGGGGGCTGGCAGGTTGTAGAGAGCTGCCTTCCAGGTGGGAACGTCTGATTACCCCCAACTTTTTATTGTTTGTCAAAAATCATGCATGCATACATATTGTCTGCAACAAATCCAGAGTGGTTAAAGGATAGTAAAAAAGTCCCCCCGTGGCCCTCCTGGATGGCATTCCGAGTGTCCATGCACTCACCACAGAAGCCAGGGAACACACTCAGCTGTTAAATCCTGACTTTCTGGAGCTGCTGGAACAAGGCCCGGCCCTCCGAGGAGATTCTGCCCTGTAAAAGGCCACAGCATGACAATGGCCGTCACCCCGAGTCCAGGGGTGTGCATATGGCTGGGAGAATGCCATTCCACACTGGCTCCCAGGCCTGCAGGGACAAGAGTTCTGAGCAGGGGACAGTGCTGGGCTTGGTACAGGAAGGGCATGGTGCCTGACAGGAGTGTGCTGGTCTAGCTTGTCCAGCTTTGCCAAGCTCCCTCAGCTGGTGCTGGGTTCTTCTCCTAACGTCTGCACCACGGGCTCCTGTGCCCCTTCTAGACTTATCAACTTCAGACTGAGCCCCTGAAGTCCGATGATGGAGATGAGTTTTATGCATTTTTTTTTTTTTGGTATCAGTAGTCGAACTCAGGACCTTGTGCTTGCCAGGCAGGCGCTTGTGCTACCGAGCTGTCTCCCCGGTGGGAGAGGAGGATTTTGCTCTCGCTAACTTTCCTCCTGTGTTCTCCAGTGTTCTATCGGATGAGACAGAGCCAGGCCTTCTGCACCCCGAGTGTGAGTGTAGACCCAGCAGTCCCCGACCTTCTTGGCATCAGGGGTGGGTTCATGGAAGACACCTTGTCCATGGCCAGGGTAGGGGACATGGCTTGGGGCTGATTCAAAGGAGCACAGCTTAGATCCCTCACGTGCGAGGTTCACAGTAGGGTTCGTGTTCCTGTGAGAACCCAGTGTCCAGCTGGTCGACAGGAAGTGGAGCTCAGGAGCTGACCTGAACTGCAGAAATGCAGAGGAGACTTCAGAGCCCCTCCCTTCCTCTCCCCTCCTGCTGGGCAGCCCCGACTCTGAACCGGGCACCTGATACACCCCAAGGCTGTCCCTTCTCAGGACTTCCCTGAGGATGGGCTCTGCCACAGGGCCAGTGACAAGAAAGCTAGAGGGTGACAAGAAGCCAGCAGAGGCCAGGGGAGGC
>RJWT010056658.1:0-10000 GCA_004365215.1 Cuniculus paca
GCTGACAAACATTTTCTCCCACATTGTGGGTTGTCTCTTCATTCTTTTAGTGGTTTTTCTTTTGTGCAAAAGCTTTTCAATAGGGTGAGATCCCAGTTGTTGATTCTTTGTGATAGTTCCTATGCAATCAGGGTTTTGTTCATAAAATCTTTGCCTACACCCATGTCTTCAAGAGTTTTACTTACTCTATTGTCCAGCAGATTTAATGTTTCTGTTTTAATATTAAGATCTTTGATCCATTTTGATTTTAGCTTAGGGCATGGTGAAAGATATGGGTCCAGTTTTAATCTTTGGCATGTGTAGAGCCAGTTTTCCCAGCACCATTTATTAAAGAGGCTATCTTTCTTCCAGTGAATGTGTTTGGCACTTTTGTCAAAGATAAGGTGGCTTAGTGTGTCTGGAGTTGTTTCTGCATCTTCTAACCTGTTCCATTGATCTTCGGGTCTGTTTTTTTTCAGTACCACACTGTTTTTTATCACAGTTTTATAGTATAATTTCAAGTCAAGGATTGGGATGCCCACTGCCTTGTCTTTGTTGCCCAGGATTGCCTTTGCTATTCTAGGTCTCTTCTTGTTCCAGATGAATTTTAGGATTGTTTTCTCTAATTTTGTGAGATATGCTATTGGAAATTTGATTGGGATTGCACTGAATCTGTATAACAGTTTTGGAAGTATGGCCATTTTCGTTATACTGGTTCTTCCTGTCCAAGAGCATGGCATATCTTTGCATTTTTAAATATCCTCTTCAATCTCCTTTTTCAGAGTACTGTAGTTTTCAATGTAGAGGTCTTTTACTTCCTTGTTAGATTGATTCCTAGGTATTTCATTTTTTTGGATACTATTGTAAAAGGTGTTTTTTTCCCTGATTTCCCTCTCAGTGAGTTTGTTGTTTGCTTATAGGAAGGCTATTGATTTTTGAGTGTTGACTTTGTATCCAGCTACATTACTGATTTTGCTTATAAAATCTAGTAGTCTTTTGGTGGAGTTTTTGGGGTCTTCTGAGTAGAGTATCATGTCATCTGCAAATAACAATAGTTTAACTTCTTCCTTTTCTATTTTTATTCCTTTTATTTCTTTCTCTTGTCAAATTGCTCCAGCTAAAGTTTCCAGGACTGTGTTGAATAAGAGCGGAGACAGTGGACATCCTTGTCTTGTTCCTGATTTTATAATGAAAGCTTTCAGTTTTTGTCCATTTAGTATGATGTTGGTGGTTGGTTTGTCATAGATGACTTTTATCAGATTGAGATAAAGACCATCTATTCAGCCGGGCATGGTGGCGCAGGTCTGTAATCCCAGCACTTGGAAGGCTGAGACAGGAGGATTGCTCCAAGTTCGAGACCAGCCTGGGCTACAAAGTGATCTCAATGCCAACCTGAACTGCATAGTGAGACCCTGTCTCAAAAAAAAAAAAAGTCCATCCATTCCAATTTTCTTTAGTGTTTTTATCATGAATGGGTGCTGGACTTTGTCAAAAGCTTTTCCCCCTTCTATTGAGATGGTCACATGATTTTTAGTCCTTGGCTCTGTTAATATGGTGTATTACATTTATGGATTTACATATGTTGAACCATCCCTGCACCTCTGGGATGAATCCCACTTGATCACGATGTACCATCTTCTTGACAATTTGCTGCAGTCTGTTTGCCAGTATCTTATTGAGGATTTTTGCATCAATGTTCATTAGGGAGATTGGCCTGTAATTCTCTTTCTTAGTTGGATTATTCTCTGGTTTTGGTATCAGAGTAATGCTTGCTTCCAGGATTGAATTTGGAAGTGTTGCTTCCCTTTCAATTTCATTAAAGAGTTTGAGAAGTAGTGGTATTAGGTCCTCTCTTAATTTCTTATAGAATTCAGCAATGAATCTGTCAGGGCCTGGGCTTTTCTTTGTCAATAGGTTTTTAATTACATCTTCAATTTCATTGATTGATATTTGTTTATTTAGATTTTACATCATGGTTTTTTTTGTTTTTTTTTTTTGCAGCACTGGGGATTGAACTCATGACCTTGCACTTGCCGGGCAGGCGCTTAGACGGCTGAGCTAGATCCCCAGCCCTGTTTTTGAGACAGGGTCTCACTATGCCATTCAGGATGGCCTTGAGCTCACTTTGTAGCCCAGGCTGGTCTTGAACTCATGATGATCCGCCTGTCTCAGCCTCCCAAGTGCTGGGATTACAGGTGTGAGCCACCACGCCCGGCTTTTTACATCATCTTGATTTAGCTTTGGTAATTCATATGTATCTAGGAATCTGTCTTGACTGTATAATTTTTAAACTGATTCATAATCTTCAAAACATATCTTTAGATTTTAGAATTCTAAAAATATGTCTCCTTTCAACAGTGTGTATCAACACCAAGATTTGTCATTTGTGTCAAATTATTTTTCTTTTCCTCATAAATAGAGCTAAGGGCCCAATTGATTGTGAAACACTGAAAAATGATCTATCAATTCAAGCTAAAAAGGCGGAAGAGAAGATAATGAATACATGGTATCCAAAGGTTATAAATCTCTTTACCAAGAAGGAAGCACTAGAAGGCATTAAATCTGAAAAATTGGATGCATTTTATAACTGTGTTTCCACACTTATGTCAAATCAGGTAAATATATTTTATTTATCTTAAGTGGTAACTTTGTTAAAATTAGTTCAGTGCTTTAAATAAAATTATATTTAAACACATTATTAAGTAATTATTTTGAAATAAGTTAAAATATCTTTGTTTTAAGTTTATTTAAGTAAAGTTAGGAGAAAAACAGTTTCTGAAGAAGTCTAAAATGGAAAGGGGCTGAGGATATAGTATAGCTCAGTAGTAGAGTGTTTACCTAGCATGTGCAAAGTGAATATAGCTCATTGATAAGAGTGTGTGAGGCCCAGACCCCAAAAAATTTTTTAAATACTGTACCGAAGTGAGTTTATTTGTATGAAATAAAATGGTGAAATTTTATTTATTTATTTATTTGTATTTTTTGAGACAGGGTTTCATTTTTCAGGCTTTGGGCTCACTTCTTAGCCCAGGCTGGCTTGGAACTCTCAATGATCTTCCTGCCTCAGCCTCCTGAGTGCTGGGATTACAGGAGTGCGCCACCACACCCAGCCAAAATGGTGAATGGCATAAGGAGACCCTGTCTCAAAAAGACAAGAGCTGGGGATTTAGCTCGGTGGCCTAAGCACCTGCCTGGCAGGTGCGAGGTTGTGAGTTTGATCCCCAGCGCCACACAAAAAAAAAAATAGAATCTAATTGAATAGGTTTTTTTTTTTTTTTAGGGGAAAGTCTTTGAGAGTGACTTCTTCAGGCTGTCTTTGAAATAATTTTGATCCTCTTGCCTTGTCCTCCTGAATGCTGGGATTACAAGCGTGTGCCACCTCACCCAGTTAAGAAAATAAAATTTTGATGAACATTTAAAAAATAAACTATTGGGAGAGGATATATTTATAGTCCCAGCTAATCAGGAAATTGAGCCAGTAGGATCACAAGTTTGAGGCCAGCCTGGGCAACACAGTGAGATCCATTTTAAAAAACTGGGGTTGTAGTTTAATGAGACAGGGTCTTGCTATACAGATTAGGCTGGTTTTGAACTATCTAGCCCAGGTTATCCTCAAACTTGTGGCCAACCTCCAGCCTCAGCCTCTTCAGTTCTGTGATTCAAAAAAAAAAATTTTTTTTTTGGCTTTTTGGGACAGGGTCTCACTATGCAGTTCAGGCTGGCCTTGAGCTCACTTCGTAGCCCAGGCTGGTCTTGAACTTGTAATGATTCTCCTGCCTCAGCCTCTCGAGTGCTGGGATTACAGGCATTGTGCCACCATGCCCGGCTTTATCCCCCATTCTTCACATGTTGTTTCTTCTTCTGGAATGTTTTGTATGCCACAGAGAGACTAAACAATGTGAAAAATTCTGCATTAAAAAAAAATTCTGCATGCCATGTTACATGTTGATATTGTATTTTAAATTTGTGGTTTGGGCCAAGTGAGATGGCACATGCTTATAATTCCAGCACTTGGGAGACTGAGGCAGGAGGATCACTGCAAGTTTGAGGCCAGCCTGGTCTACAAAGTAAGTTCAAGGCCAGCTGAACTGCATAGTGAAAACCTGTCTAAAAAAAAACAAAAAAATTTTGAGGTTTGTTTGTTATTCTACTTATTGTTTTAGACTATCTTTATTAAGAATATATTGTACTGAATGATGATAATTTCAAGACTAAATAGGTTTATAGGATGCTTTCATTATACATGACAAATCATTGATTTTACTTAAAGGTTAACTTTGTAGTTTCTAAAATAATGGTTATTTATCATATTATACAGATAAAAGATGTCTTAAGGAGAACTGTAGAAGGATTTGTAAAACTATTTGATCCAAAAGATCAACAAAGGCTGCCAATATTTAAGATGGAATTGACATTTGATGATGATAAAATGGAATTTTATCCTACCTTTCAGGATTTGGAAGACATTATTTTAGGTTTGGTAGAGCGAATAGCTGAAGTTTTGCAGGTATTACATCTTTCCTACACATCAGGTTTCTTTTTGTGGGTCTATTTCAGAATCTTAAGTTGTTCATGTTGAATCTCTGTGAAGTGTTTATATACATAAATGGTGTGGCTGTTCATTTTCTTCTCCCAAATTATTTTATTTTATTTTTTGTGGCACCGGGGATTGAACTCATGACCTCACGCTTGCCAGGCAGGCGCTTAGACCACTGAGCTAGATCCCTGGCCCTTGTCTTTTTGAGACAGGGTCTCACTATGCCATTCAGGCTGGCCTTGAGTTCACTTTGTAGCCCAGGCTGGTCTCGAACTCACAACAATCCTCCTGTCTCAGCCTCCCCAAATTATTTTAAATTAGTGCTTTTTCTTTGAAAATATCTCCTGGTTGAAGGTGATATTTTCCATCTTTTGTTCTTACAGTCATGAGCTGATATTTTTATGCATTTTTCATTTCCTTATGGAGGTACAGATTTCTTAAGAAAAAGATCTAATATTTGTTTTTTTTTCTAGAGTTTTCTAGTATAATCATGTTGGCATTATAATTAACAAACATTGAAAGACAGAAAACCAACCCAACTTGGATTTTTTTTTTTCTTTTGGAGACATGGTTTCACTTTGTAGTTCAGGCTGGCCTTGAACTCACTGTGTATGTAGCCTAGGCTGGTTTTGAACTCCCAGCAATCCTGCCTCAGCCCCCTGATTGCTGGGATTATAGGTGTATGCCACCATGCCTGGCCCAATTTGTTTTTATATTGGACTACAAACTATTCACTTTTAAATTATTATTTTGTGTTGCATTATCTTTTCTTGGACCAGTCTCTTTAAAAATGTAAGATCTCTATACAGACCAATTGGCCAGTTATATATTTATTACATGTATTTTATTTTCATGTTTTAGAATGTCCAAACAGTTCCCTCTTGGCTATCAGGAATTTCAACACCTATAAATCTTGACACAGAACTTCCCGAACATGTGTTACGGTGGGCTGTTAATACCCTGAAGGTGGCAGTACATCAGAATTTAGAAGGTGCAAGAAAACATTATGAGACATATGGTATATATGAAATATTTAATGTTACATGTCTTTTTATTATTCTATTTTTAACTAGGATTTGGTCAGATATTTGGTTGTCTGGGACTCTTTGGAATGAGCTGAATAGCCAGAAGTGAGCATATGTTTGCTTTTGGTGTAGTCAAAAATCAAACCTAACAAATTACAATTTGTGTTGCCTGATCCAAAGGGTGAATGTTAACTGAAGCAGGGTGGTGAAGTCAAAGAGTAGCAAGAGTAGATGTTGGAATAAGGAGGAAATGAAATAAAAGGTAAAAATCGAGGTAATTTCTGAGAATAGTTTCGCAAAAGGTGCACCTCAGTTTTATTGGTTGGTATCTTCATGTATGTGTGTGAGGTCAGGATGAGTAGTTATTATTTGACAAATTATCTCTTACCTGGCATTCTGTACCTCTAAATTATTTTAAAAGCCTCAGGTAGCTTTCTTAGCTTTATTTAAAATTGTATTTAATTTGATTTGCTTATTAAATCTCTTATATCCTGTCTATTCCTTTAAATGCAGTAATCCATGTATTAATAATAACTGATACAATACAATACAATGCCCTATTGTATGATCATATAAAAATCACTTTATCTTTTTAGAAGTGCTATTGAGATTTTAATTAGATTATTAATTTTCAGTTGAAAAATATAATTGGCTCCTTGATGGGACTGCAGTTGAGATGATAGAGGCTTTTCAGGCAGAAGATCATACTTTTGATGAATATACAGAGGTAAGTGGTAATTTTTTTATTAATGGTTTTTAAATTTCTTTCAAATTAGGATCTTTTTATTCTAGATATAAATGCTTCAATTAAAGTAAGTAATTTATTATCTGAAATATCATTTTAGTAAACTTACTGGTTCACCTCATAATTTCTTTAGCATTCATTTAGTTATCCATTGATTTAAAAAAATTTCTCATCATATTCAGGTGCCTAGTAAGATGCTGATGATGGAAAAATAAATAGTATAACTAAGATGTTTGTGATACAAAAATAACTAACACAAAATATTTATCTTCGGGAGACTAAATTTGGCTTGTGGAAGCTTGACAGAATTAACAACTATGGGCTGAATGTAGTGATGCATGGCCTGTAATCCCAGCACTTGGGAGGCTGAGGCAGGAAGACTGCCTTGAGTTCAAGGCCAGCCTGGGCTACATAGTGAGTTCAAGGCCACCCTGAACTACATAGCGAGACCCTCTCTCAAAAAACAAAAAATGACTATGAAATACTGTATTGAGATAAACACTGGAATGGAGATATGAACAAAGTATTATGGGAACACATAGGAGTCAAAATAATTATTTATGGTTTGGAAAAGTGAAGGTCTCCTGCAAGAAATGAAAAGTGAGCTAGGTTTTGCAGTAGACATATACAGACAAAGAAACAAAGGAACAGAGCCTGCCAAGACCCAAAGTGTTCAAAAGTGTTCACAAAACAGCCAGTAAATTCACATAAATAAAGAAGTAACAAGAATACAATACATGGAAAATTCAGAATATGATTAAGTTGGAAATATAGGTTGGAGCCACAAGGAAAATTCTTGCTTGAGAGTTTGGACTTTGTTCTGAAAACTTTTAGCCACGGAAGTAATACACACTACTCTGCTTGGATTTGAGTTTTAGATAATTCTAGCAGCAGTGGAGGAAAAGTGAATAAGAAAAGATTTTTCAAGGGACTCGGTTCCATTGGATAAAACTAAGTTCATTTTTTGTTTTAGCTCTTTCTTTTGACTATAAAGATTTTATTTTTGCTTTTTTTCCCCTTTGCAATGCTCGGGATTGAGCTCAGGGGCTCGTTCATGTTGGGTAGGCACTGTATTATTGAGCTACATTTCCAACCCTCGATTTTTTTAATGTATGATTCATAAGTTTTAATTTTTCTAACATTTTATTATGAAACTTTTAAACATGTAGAGAAGTTGAAGCAGTTCTATAGAGAACACCACCGTGATCCTAACATTTTACTGGTTAGTCACATATTTATTCATCAGTAAATCCCCATTTCTATCCTTGATTAATTTTAAAAATAGTTAACTTTTAAAAATCAACATTTTGGCCGGGCGTGGTGGCGCACTCCTGTAATCCCAGCGCTAGGGAGGCTGAGGGAGTAGGATCATTGTGAGTTCGAGACAGCTTGGGCTACAAAGTGAGCCCAACGTCAGCCTGAACTGTATAGCGAGACCCTGTCTCAAAAAGATAAATCAATCAATCAATCAACATTTTGAGCCAGGTGTAGTGGCATGCGCCTGTAATCTCAGCACACTGGGAGGCTGAGGTATGAAGATTGCCTTGAGTTCAAGGCCAGCCTGGGCTACGAGGTGAGTTCAAGGCCAGCCTGAACCATATAGTGAAAGTTTGCCTCAAAAAAAGACCAAAAAAAATAAACATTTTGAGTTAAAGTTTAGGAGTAACATGAGTGTTGAGATATTTAAACACCCATATAATCATCGCTAGACCCAGGATATATAATACTTTCACTACCTCATAAAGTTCCCTTGTACCCTATCTTGATTAATTACTCCTAATCCTGACCTCAGGCAATAGCAGATAACATTTTTCTTATAGGTTGCATTTTTCTTTTCTAAAGTTTCATAGAAATAGAATTGTAATACATACTATATAATCTTTTGCATCTGGTTTCTTTTATTAGCTTAAAGTTTTTCAGGCTTATGTTGTCTGTGTCTGTGCTGTTCATTCCTTTTTTTCCTTAATGAAATCAATCCTAACCCAAATCCCAGCTGCTTTCTTTAGAAATGGACAGGCAATTTTAAGACTTTTATGAAAATGCAAAGGACCTAGAATAGTCAAAATCAATTTGAAAAAAAAAATTAGAGAACTTACACTATGTGATTTAAAAACTTACAATTAAATTATGAAAACCATAACTGTGGTACTTAATAAGAATAGATACAGGGCCAGGGGTGTAGCTCAGTGGGACAACGATTTATTAGTAAAGCTAGTATGGTGTTTTACTTACAAGTCTTTGAGTGAATATGCTTTCATTCTTCTTCCTAAGAGTTGGACTGCTGTGTGCTATGAGTAATGTATGCTTAATTTTCTTTTTTAAGAAACTGCTAAACTTTTTGTAAAGTAGTTGCATATTAACATTTTTAGTAGCAGTGTATGAGACTTCCAGTTCTTCAGCATCCTTTCCAATCTTTGGGATTATTAGTCTTTTTTACATTAGCCATTCTACTATGTACACATACATATTTCATTGTGATTTTAATTTATATTTACCTGATGCCTGAGGATGTTGAATATCTTCATTGAGTTACTTTCTATCTGTGCATTTTTTCAAAATGAAGTGTCCGTTCGACAGTTTTCACATTTAAATTGGATTTTATGTTTTATTATTGAATATAATTAATAAATATAATAATTCAGCACATGTCTGTAATCCTAGTACTCAGGAGGCTGAGGCAAGATCACTATGAGTACGAAGCCAGCCCAAACTATATAGTGAGACCCTGTCTCAAAAAAACAAAACCAGCTGGGCGTGGTGGCTCACGCTTATAATCCCAGCACTCGAGAGGCTGAGACAGGAGGATGGTTGTGAGTTTGAGACCAGCCTGGGCTACAAAGTGAGCTCAAGGCCAGCCTGAACGGCATAGAGACCCTGTCTCAAAAAGACGCTTAGTGACCTAAGTGCCTGCCTGGCAAGCGCGAGGTCATGAGTTCAATCCCTGGTGCTGCAAAAAAAAAAAAGGAATTCTTATTATTGACTTTTAAAGGTATTTTTATATAGTCTGGGTAAAAGTCTTTTATCTGAAATATGTTTTATGAACATTTTCTTCCACTTTGTGCATTCACTTTTCATTTTTGTAATGGTATCTCTTAAGGAGCTAACATTTTAAGCTGTAATGAATTCCAGTTATCATTTTCTTTTAAGGTTCATAGTTTTTGTATCCTAAGAAATCTTTTCTTATTCCATGATCATAAAGATTTGCTTCTGTATTTTCTTCTAGAGGTTTTACAGTTGTAGCTTTTATATTTAGGTCTATGACCTATCACAAATTAATTCTTGTATATACTGTGGGAGCGATATGGGTCGTGATTTAATTTTTTCTATGTGGATATCCAAGCTACTATAAAATCATTTATTGAAAATATTATCTTTTCTCAATTAAATTGTCTTGGCATCTTTTACCTCTATATTTATAATTCTGTTTCTGAATTATGTATTCTTTTCATTGGTTTAACATATGTATTCTTTTTTTTTTTTTTTTGGTACCAGAAATTGAACTCAGGACCTCATGCTTGCCGGGCAGGTGCTGTCCCACTGGGCTGTATCCCTGGCCCTGTATCTATTCTTATTAAGTACCACAGTCTTGGTTTTCATAGTTTTAATTGTAAGTTTTTAGACCTGCGCCCCGCCCACTCACCGGGAGCAGCATGGCCGCGGCTGCTCCAGACCCATCTAGGGCGTGTGCAGCGAACCCCACCTAGCTGTGCACCT
>RJWT010056659.1:0-10008 GCA_004365215.1 Cuniculus paca
TCTCAGCCTCCCGAGTGCTGGGATTACAGGCGTGAGCCACCAGGCCCGGCTCACTCATGGTATCTTTTGATCATACAATTACCCCTATTTTAGAGATGAGGAAATGAAGGTGCAAGGAGGTTGAGGGGGGACCTTCCTGCTGCTAAACACAGAGGGCATGCTCTTTCTAAAGGACCCAGCGAACTGCCTTGTGTTGCCTTCTTTCCTCCTGGAGCCCCTTCCGCATGCAGCAGATCTGGGACCAGGACACAGGCCTGAGACACCTCTCTGGGACTCTTACGATGCACCAGGTCCTCCCGGGGCGGGGGGTGGGAGGACTTTGTGGCACAGAGCTCATGGCCTCCTCTGAAAAGTGCTAGGGAACGGGAGCTGCTGCTCTCCCCAGCTCAGAGATGAAGGTGCTGAGTTTCAGCAGTGGCCTGAGGGTGCAAGACACAGTGTCCCAGCACAGCCATGAGCATCAGGTGCCAGGCATCCTGCCTCCTTCTCTCTGCCTCTCCTCATCCACAAGGCCTAGGCCACTCGCTCTTTCCACTGCCCTGGGAGGAGGCCGAGGGTGCAGCTGCCCTGTATCTAGAGCAGCATGACAAGCCACAGTGTCAGAGACGCCTTGGACATCTCATCCTGGATGCCGACCCTCGTCCTCAGGACAGGAAGAAGTGTCCTCCGTCACACATGACACGTGTGCGCAGGACTGCTGAGACAGGACCCTTCCTGTCTGGCCCCGTGGACCAGAAGCTGTGCATCTGCCCTTTCTCTGGAGGAACCAGGTACATACTTGGCCTGTCACAGCCATTCCTGGGCTCCCCAGAGCCAGGCTGAGGACACAGAACTGGGAGGAGGATTCTAGTCCAGCCAGGAGCTGCTTAGGGCTCGGGTTAACCGAGGAGCAGTCAGCCTGGCCCGAGCCAGCCCCCTGCACTGGAGAGAAGAGACATCTCCCTCTGAGAAGAGGAGAGAGGAAGGACGGGAGAGAGATGGAAGACAGAGAGGGAGGGGAAGAGGAAAACCAGTGTGCAGGGGGCTTCCAGGCATGGGAGGATCCTTCACAGACCAGCACTGTGATGAATGAGGCACAGATGAAGCCACCACACGCGGCCGAAGTTTGCCTTAAAATTCCTCCAGCTTTGGCAGCTGGGGAGGAGAGAACACCAGCAGCCGAATGGATTCTGGCCTCCTTCTGTACACTACGCTGCCACCCTCTCCTGTTTGGGTAGATGTCATGCCTGACATTCTTCAGGGAGAGCACAGCTCGAGTTGGGAAATACATATATGCTGAGCACAGGCCAGCAGGCCTCCTGCCCAGATTCCAGATGTGCCCTCCCCCATTCCTGCTGTCATAGTCATTCGACAGCCAACAACCACTCCTGGGCCCCAGAAAGTGCCACACCTCGGGCACATCATGGGCATTTTGGTGTACGTTTTTTCATTTCAATCTCATTGAAGTCCATGCCATCTTCTCTATCAATATCTCCAGGAAAAGCTGAGCTGTGGATCCATATTTGTCATTCAACAAACCTTTACCACTCACAGTGCTAAAGTCATACACTGCATCAGGATATGTTTTGTTTTGCTTTTCAGACTGGATCTCGCTATGTAGTTCAGGCTGGCCTTGAACTTGCAGTGATCCTCTTGCCTTAGCCTCCCGAGTGCTGGGATTACAGGTGTGTGCCACTACATCTGGCTACATTAGGATTTCTGTTAACACCTGTGACACCTGGACTGAGTCACTCTTTCTGTTTAAAAATTTTTTTACTGTATGCTTGTGGTACATACTGATTACTTTCAGCTTGGGAGATTGATACATACACATATCTGGATCAGTTTTGCTTCCTGTCCACTTTCCTCCCCAGATCCTCTTCCTGTCTACCTGTTTCTTAACATGTCTCTTCTTTTTGCTCTTCAAATTATTTGTGTTTTGGGTTTCTTACATTAGAGAAACCATACAGTAAATGACTGACTTATTTCACTTAGTATTACAGACTCAAGATCAATCTATTTTCATGTAAATGACTCAAATTTATCCTTCTTTATGGCTCAGTAGTATTCCATTGTGTATATATCTCTCACATTTTCTTAATCCATTTATCTCCTGATGGGTACATAGACCACAGCCAAGATTTAGCTATTGTGAGTTGTCCTGCTATAAACAGGGGTGTGTATGTATCCCTGTAGTATTGTATCTTTAATTTTTTTTTGGAAAGATACTCAGAAGAGGTAAACCAGTGTCAAGTAGGATTTCTACTTTTAGTTTTTCGAGTAGTCTCCATACTTATTTCCATAGTGGTTGTACTTGTTTACATTCCCACCAACAATGTAGAAGGGTTCCTTTTTCCTTAGAAGCTCACCAGCATTTATCATTTTTTGAGGACTCGATGATAGGGATTTTTATTGGAGTAAGGAAGAATCTCAGTGGTGTTTTGATTTACATTACTTTAATGGCCAAAGATGCTGGACACTCTTTATGTGTTTATTGGCTATCTGAACGTCCTCTTCTGAGAAGTGTCTCTTGTTTCAACCACCCATTGTTTTGGCTGGGTCTTTTATTTTGGGGTTCTCATTTTTTGTATTCTAGATATGAGCCCTCTTTCTTGGTAGGAGCTGGCAAATTTTTTTTTCTCGTTCTGCAGGCTGATACTGTTGGTTGTTTCCTTTGCTGTGCAGAAGCTTTTAATTTGATATGATCCTACTTATTGACTCTAGGTATTATGTCTTGTGCCATTAGGGTTCTGTTCAGGAATTCCTTGCCTACGCCTCTTCAAGGGTTTTGCCAATTTTTTCTTCTAGTAGATTCAGTCTTTGTGTTTTTACATCTGCGTCTTTGATCCATTTTGATTTGATTTTAGTATGGGCTGAGAGATATGAATCTAGACTCATTCTTCTGCCCATGGATAGCAAGTTTTCTCAGGACCATTTGTTAAAGAGGCTATCTTTTCTCTAGTGTATATTATTGGCTCCTTTGTGAAAAAATCAGATGGCTGAAGGTGCTTGGGGTTATTCCTACACCCTCTAGCCTATTGATCAACATGTCAGTCCTTGTGCCAGTACAATGCTGTTTTTACTACTGGTGGCTTTGTTGTGTAATTTGAAGTCTGTGATTGTGATGATGCCTGGCTCATGTCACTGCTCAGAACTGCTATTTTGGGTCTCTTCTGGTTTTACATACATTTTAGAATTGAGTTTTTTTTCTAGTTCTGTGAAAACAAAACAAAACAAAACAAAACAACGAAGACATTTTGACCAGGATTGCATTAAATCTATGTATCATTTTTGGTAATGTAGCTACTTCGATATTGGTTCTGTCTATCCAAGAACAGCAGATGGCTTTACATTTTTCTAACGTCTTCTATCTCGTTTTTTAGAGCAATATCATTTAGAGGTCTTTCATTTCCTTGGTTAGGTTAATTCCTAGATATTTAATTTTTTGAAGCTGTTGTGAATGAGATTGTTTTCCTATTTTGTCAGTGGGCTCATTTTTGGTGATAGGAATGCTATTGATTTTTGTATGTTTATTTTGTATTTTGCCACTTTGCTAAATTTGTTTTCAGTTCTAAGAGTTAATTCTTAAGAGTTTTTTAAATCTTCTATGTAAAGGATCAAGTCACCCGCAAATGATAATAACTTGGTTTCTTCTGATCCTATTTGAATTTCGGGGACCGAACTCATGACCCTGCACTTGCCAGGCAGGTGCTTATGCCACTGAGCTAAATCGCCGGCCCCCTTGAATTCCTTTTATTTCTTTCTCTTGCCTGACTGCTCCGGCTAAACTTTCGAGGAGCATACTGAACGGGAGCAGTGACTGTGCACACACTTGTCTTCTTCCTGATGTTAGCAAAAGTTTTCAATTTTTCCCCATTTAGTATGATGCTGGCACTAGTTTGTCATAAATGGCTTTTACTTGTCTAAGGTAAGGTTCTTCTATACCTGTTTTCATCAAGGTTTTTTTATCATGAATGGACACTGGATTTTGTCAAAGGCTTTTTCTGCACCTATTGAAATGATTGTGTAATTTTCATTCCTACTTCTCTTTATGTGATGCATTGTATTTGTTGATTTATATATGTTGAAATATCCTTGCATCTCTGAGATGATGCTGACTTATGACGTATGATCTTTTTTTCTTTAACAATTTATTGTATTCTGTTTGCATATATCTCGTTGAGGATTTTTGCATCTAAGCTCAGGAAATTGGCCTATAGTTTTCTTTTCTCTCTTCTCTTCTCTTCTCTTCTCTTCTCTTCTCTTCTCTTCTCTTCTCTTCTTTTCTTTTCTTGTTAAGTCCTTGCTCAGTTTTGATATCCAAGTAATTCTAGCTTCAAAAAATGAGTTTGACAGAGTTTCTTCCCTTTTGATTTCATGGAAGAGTTTGAGGATTGGCATTAATTCTTCCCAGAAGTTCTGGTAAAATTTGGCAGTGAATTCCTTGGGTGCTGGACTTTTCTTACGTGGTAGGTGTTATGGTTTATATCTAGACATCCTTCCAAAGCCTCATGTGCTCATAGGAGGGGCTTTTGGGTGTGACTGTATCATTAGTGTGCAATACTGGATCATGGGTGTGTGATAGTTGATTACTTCACTTATTGGTTTGGGCTAGTTCTGGGTGTGGATGATAGATTTATTAAAGAGGGAGGACCCACTCTGGGTGCAGGCGGTATCAACCAATAGGCTTGTAGTCTGGATGGAATATAAAGGGAAAGATGGAAGGCAGGCTTGCTGCTTCCTGCCAGCCCTGCCAAGGACTGTTTGTCCTCTGCAATACCGCCTGACATGCTGCCTTGCCTTGGATTCAGCTGAGTATGGACTGAAACTTGTACAAAGTGGGAACTAAAATAAACTTTTTCTCCTTTAACTCGTGGGTATTGAGTATTTTGTCCCATCAATGAGAAAGTAACTAAGACAGTAGAGTTTTTATTACTGCCTCAATGTCATTGCCTCTTATTGGTCTGTACAGGGTTTTATAGCTTCTTGGTCCAGTTTTAGTAATTTATATGTGTCTAGGAATCTATTTATCTCTTCTAGATCCTCTAATGTACCAGAATACAGGTTTTCAAAGTAGTTTCTTATAATCCTCTGGATTTTGGTGGTGTCCATTGTGATTTCTCCATTTTTTCTTTTTCTTTTTTTTTTTTTTTTGGTACCAGGGATTGAACTCGTGACCTTGCGCTTGCCAGGCAAGTGTGCCACTGAGCTATGTTCCCGGCCACTCCTTTTTCATTTCTAATTGCATAAATATGGGTCTTTCCTTTGCTTCTTTTGGTAAGTTTGGCTAAGAGTTTATTCATTTTCTTTATGCTTACAAAGAGACAACTTGGATCACACTTTGTTCCAGGATCCAACCTGTGCCTTGTAGTTTAGCAGCAACCCTGGCTTCTACCCTGCAGGTGTCTGTAGCATGCCTCCTGTCTTGTGTGGCAACCAAAAATTTTTGCAGATACTGTCAAGTGTCCCCCAGGGAGCAGGGTGGCCCCTGGCTGGGAACCACTGTTCTCTGTGGATGAACTCACTGAGCCCTCACTAAGAGGCAGACCTGTCAGTGTCCTCATTTTACAGGGGAGGGAGATGGGCTTGGAAAGGTTAACCAGCTTGCCTTGCCTAGAGTCACACAGCTAGTGTCACAGTCAGGGAATGCAGTCAGAAAGTCCTGCTCCAGAACCCAGTGCGTAAGTCCTCTCAAGCTTAACCCTATGGTAAGTGATATCTCTGAGGCTGCACAACTGGCTGTTGGGGGCCCTTGAGGCATTCCCTTCTGAGGTTGGGTTCACCACATGATTACAGTACATAAAAAAGTCCCTAAATATCAGTGGATCCTCACCCCACCCCTTTCTTTTCTCCATGGCACTTTTCCTTAGGTTGTCCACTGCCCCTTCCTTGGTGCAGAGGAGCATTAGTTACAGAAGGCTAATAAGAACCAAATAACAGCTGGGCATGATGGCGCATGCCTATAATCCCAGCTACTCAAGGCTGAAGCAGGAGGATCACAAGTTTGAGCAGCCTAGGCAACCTGGAAAGACTTCATCTCAAAATAAAAACACATTCAAGGCTTGGGGGTTGCAGCTCAGTAACACAGCACTTGCCTAGCATGGTCAATGCCCTGGATTCACTCTCCAGTACTGAAAAAACAAAACAAAACAAAAAACCTAATAACAATCATCTAGAGATTGACAAGCATGTCTGTACCTTTATGTGCCAACAACTCTCATGTACTCACTACCTGCTAAGATTCAAGGGCTTTTATAATTATTTCATCTAATCCTAGGAGTGCCTCCAAATGAGGAAACTGAGGCACTGGGAGGGCAAGCGACTGGCCCAAGTTCATGTAGCTGGAAAGTGGAAAAGCTGTATTCTTCACTGTTACGTTGGATTGCCTCTAACTAGTATTTGTTAAGGGTGATAAATGCATTTAGTTTCTCACAAATGCTGTCAGGTAGATGTTATCAACCCTGTTTTATAGATTTGGAAATGGAGCCCCCAAAGCTTACGGGGGCTGCCGAAGCTCCAGAGCTTGAGAGGGGCAATCCTGAGGATTCTTTCATCAGTGGTCTGAGCCCCCTGTGGACCCTGGGTAACGAGTTATTTCATTAATTCTTCCCAGCTTCTTTGCCAAGGGCCATGTGCCCATTTCACAGGAGACATACGTGACGGGGAAGGCAACTTACAAAGGCAGCTGAACCTGGGTCTGTGGGATCCAAGGCATGGTTCTTCCTGCTGTTTCCTACACCATGCTGGTACCACGACAGTCAGTCTGCCCTGGTGGCTGCAGTGCGGGTCCCTGAAGGATGGGACCCTTACTCCCACTGTTTGTTCTGTAGCTGTCTCTCCACTTATACCAAAGGGGAGAATCCAAAATGGCAGTTCCAGGTGGTGAGACAGATGGTAAGACAGGGGCCTGCAGGGTTGCAGGCAAACCTTTCACCCCAGGGTCACCAGCTCTGCTCCACAGGTCGCCTGTGGCCGGCAGGCACTGTTTTACTATGACAGCTGTGGGATCACCCAGGAGAGGCCTGGGATGCTCAGGCCTGGTCAGCAGGGACAGCTGGCCACAGCCCCAAAAGCCACCAGCTGCCTACAGCTCTCCACACCCAAATCTCAGCAATCCACTGCCTTGCTCTCCCAGAGTTCTTTGCTTGGTCCTGAGCACCCTCACAGAACAAAGCATTTAACCCTTTGGGTGCAAGAGGGTGGCAGACTTGGGCCTGAGTGCTGGCTGGATGGGTGACCTTTGTGCCTATCCTTTGTATCTACTTCTTGTTTATTTTGTTTTGAGACAGTGATTTGCTAAGTTGCTCAAGTTGGCCTCGAACTTGCGATCCTCCCACCTCAGTCTCCCAAGGAACAGGGAATGCACACACACGACCCAGGTTGTCTTTTCTTGCCATCATCCGAGTTCTCATCCTGTTCCCTTAGCTGTGTGGCCTCAGGAACTGCTGCTACAGTTATTATCATTTATTTTCTTACTAGTAATAGTAGTGATAGCAGAGTGGTTAAGAATGAGGGTTTTGGGTCCAGACACCTCAGCTCTGAAACCTGGCTCCTCAGGTTGGACTTCTGTGTTCTTATCTATAAACCTATTCATCATGACACTGACCTTGAGGGCTAGTAGGACTATTACACAAGCTGACATGTGGGAAGCACAACTTAACCCAGCACATACCAAGTGCTCAACTAATGTCGTTAACTGTTATTATAACTGCCTTGTGTTCTGCCCATTCTGTGTAGGAAGCCCTCTCTATTTATTTGTGTTTTTAAATGTGAGTGAATCCCTGAAAGGCCAGACTAAGCCTTTCCTCCTCCAGGAAGATTTCTGATACCCAGGTGGGTATATCATACTTCCTGTATATCTCCATAAGATCCTTGCACACTATTGGGCACACAGTAGATCCTTCTCTAATAATAGTTATAAGGAGCTAAGTTTTACTGAGTACTTACTATATGCTAGTTCTGTTTCTATATTTAATATACACTGTCTTATTTTTCTTTCCCCACAACTTTATTCTTAAGAACTCATCCATTTTACAGATGGGAAATTGAGGCTTAGGGAGGTTAGGGGACTTGCCCAAGGTCACAGCAATAAGTGGAACAACTCAACTGTGATGAGCTTCTGAGGAACAGGCAAACCTATCATAGAGGGAAAAGGGCAAGAGTTTT
Organism: Cuniculus paca; assembly: GCA_004365215.1. Lineage (NCBI taxonomy): Eukaryota > Metazoa > Chordata > Mammalia > Rodentia > Cuniculidae > Cuniculus > Cuniculus paca. Next base: position 8,146 of record RJWT010056659.1, read on the forward strand.
TGCTGCACTATCTGTCAGACGCTTACAAACAGAAGGCAGAAACAACTCCGATTTCTAAGAATATCAGTCTGTTTTTTCATAGCAAGCTTCTGGTGTAAACAAATTAGTTTCTGTGGTGAGGGTTTACAGTAAGTCATTCTCTTTCCCTGGAAGATACATGTATTAGTTGGGACTTTTTCTTGTGATGAACTTCTGGGGGATAGGCAAACCCATCATAGAGGGAAATAACAAGAAAGTTATCTCAATTTGGTTTAAATTAAATGGGGGAACTTACTGACTCGCATAACTGGAAACCTTAGGAATAGCTTCAAATATAGCTTACCAAAGGATTAAAAAAATATTTTTTTCTCCCTCTCCCTCTTCTCCCTCTGTTCTCTCTTTCCATCTCTCAGTTTTGCTTTCTTCTATGTTGGCTTAATTCCCTGGCAGTCTCTCCCCCAAGCTGTTGATAAACATGTCTCCCAGGACCTTCAACTTGACCCTCCATCCCTAGTGTAAGATGGTAGTTTTTCTCTAATAGTACCAGCTAACATCCAAGAATGATTCTGATTGGCTCAGCTTGGGTCATGTGCCTGTCTTTGAACCAATCACTATCCCCAGGGTGATGCTATGCACTCATTGGTGGGATATAAGTCAAATGACCATTCCTGGTTGAAAGCTTAGGGTCAGCAAATAGCCCACAAGAAATAGTTGTAGAATAAATGAATTATCCAGATGAATTTTAAGCAGTGTTTTGCCTCTCTTGGTTTTGAAGAGTTCCTCTGTCAGTTAATGTGGCTAGAAAAATCTTTCTGCTGTTCAAGCATTCCAAATTGCCTTTCTGGAAGTATGTATGTTTTGAGAGTTTGGATTAAAAACGAACAAAAGAAAAAGAAATCAAGGCATTATGAAATGTTTGCCCTAGACTCTCCAGCCAGAAACTAAGGAGAAACAGACAATTATAGGTTTCTGCTGCAAACAACAGAGCTGCTCTCTAGACTGGCTTTCCTGTGTGAGGCAGAAAATCTCCCCAATCCTCAAACAAAAGTCTGTATAAGGTAATAGCAATGATCTCTTACCGAATGTGTCCGTGATCTCAAATTGTCCTCATGCATTGTGTTGTGTAATTCATTTCATCCCTTGAACAACCTTGGAAACTAATACTGCTATTCTTTTCACTGTACAAATGAGGTACAAAGAAGTGACGTAACTTGCCAAGGTCACACAATTTAGCAAGCTGTGACTCAGGCAGCCTCCAATCCAATCCTTGTATATTAAAAATGCATGACGATTATAAACTCACTCTCCATGAAGTTCCTCCCCCAGATCCATGTAGGAGTTTCACTCCAGAGCCCCAGCCAGCAGGGAATTTTTTTTTTTCTGAAATGTGAGTTCAATACGCCTGTACTTTTATAAGCACAAAGGGATTTATTACTTTGCAATCAAACTGCTCCAGGGCACTGTTGTCTCTTTCTTCACAGGGCAAGACTGTCATAAATTACAAGAGCTCCCCATTCCAGCTGGCACTTAGCCGGGCCACTTAAAATCACTTTGGACTTTGCCCCCATCTGACCCTTCCAAGCCACTTTCCAGGCATCACTGCTTCCGGGACTGGAGTGGGGTGGATCATAAGAGCTTTGCTCTTGTTAAGTGGAGCCACAAATTATTTTGAGCATGAGAGAGAAGAGAAATCTCCAAGTTACAAAACTGAAATGCCAGAAAGAGTTGCATTCTGGGAGCTAAAGAACTGTCAGAAGTGGGGGATGCCCCTCAGGTCATCATAGGAGAAAGGGGTTAAAGGAGAAGAACTAGCCCCCTCCTCTAGTCCTGCTTGGAGCACGTAATAGCTGTCCTCAACTAATGTCACTTCATCAGCCACACTGT
>RJWT010056660.1:0-10012 GCA_004365215.1 Cuniculus paca
ACTAAGGAAGGACTAAGTCTGCCCTACCCAAATAAAAGTGCCTTGGGCCACTAGGAATATCTACAAAGATGGGGCAGACATCTGGGGGGAAAGGTCAAGGGAGGAGTGGAGTTTGTGTGCAGTTCCTGCCTTTAGAGAGGAACTTATATTGCACAGAGCAACGTTAAGAGCAGGGTCCCTAGACCCATGCAGCCTAGGTTCAAATCCTACTCTAGCTGTGTGACCTTGGGCAAGTCTCTTAACCTCTCAACTTCCTTATCTGTAAGACAGAGGATCTTAATAAAGGCACCTACCTCACTGATTCAGTATTTTTAGTTAGCACGTGCACAATGCTTAGAACTGTATCTGGCATATGGCGTTAGACATTGTGTTTATTACTATTGTCTTGGAGCTGTATTTATATAACCTTACATAACATATAGAACATGTCATTTGTCCCTACCAAAAGGGGTGCAAGTGGAGATTATGGGGGAGCTTCCTTTGCTCACCGGTCCCCTTTTGCACCCCACAGATAAGGGTGCCCCTCCCCAAGCCCAGCCATCCCAAGCAGAAGGCTGATGGGAGGGAGGAAGTCCTGAAGGAAAACATGCCCAACTCAGGGAGTCGTTGCCAGGGAGGAGTCAATCTCCTTGTCTCTAGTTGCTGAGCTGAGCGGTCCTCCCAAAGAGCCACAGGAAAGTGGATATTTTTGGAAATGTTTCCCATCCTTTTGAAGATCCGATGCAGCAGGAGGAAGGGCATTAAGGAGAAGCCTAGAAGTCCTGGCAACACCTCATCAGTAAATGGATTAATTAATGCCTAATGATTAGGTACTGCTCTGGTTCCCTCCCAACCCATGGCACCAGCATGGCATCCCTAGTCACGTGGCACAGGGGCACCTGTGGAGGGGTCCTCCAGCTTGTCTGACATGCTGATCCCAGGTCAAGAGACCAGCACTCCAGCTTCTCTCCTGAGATTCCAGAAGGAAGAGCAAGAGAGCCCCGAGGGCACCCGCCTATCCCGAAAGGAAGAAACTAAAGTGAGGCCCAGGCCAGATATTGCTGGGCTAGGACCCAGGACTCCTGGCTTCTCTTGAATGCCAGCCAGGCAAGTTAGCAGCACGTGTCCAGGCACTAAGACTTGACAGCAATTATCTGAGGTGTGTAAACAGCGACCCTTGGCTCTCCAGGTTCTGACTCTGCTCCGTGACCTTGAGCAGGTTATGAACTTCTCTGTGCTTCAATTTCCTTATAAAATGAGCCCTATGAAATCAGAGACTGCCTGGCTGTGGACTCCAAACTGTCCCCACATTCCTCGCACCACTGGGACTGACAGGAAGCTGCTTGAGCCAACTTCCCAGGGAGGCCTACAGTCACCCTCCTGGTCTCCACCGTCTCTCCTTGCCTGCAGCCCCCAGCTGTAACCTCTTTAATCCATCTGGTAAAGGGAGGAGGGGCAGGAAGACTTTGGAAGTTTTGAGCTGGAAGGAGACTTAGAAACCAGGTCACCCAGCCCTCTCGATTCTCAGATGAGGGGCCATAAGCAGAGAACACGTGTGGAGGTAATTCAGTGAGCCTTAGAATACAGGGAGTCTTGGAGTGGACCATTTGGTGTCTGTGGCCACTACTGGTACCCTCTAGGAGCTCTGGGCTCAGGCCTACTGCACTCCAGGGCCTAAAAGGGGACCCCAGCTCTACCCTCCTTGGTGGGCTAGGGCCCCTGGCCTGCAGCTGTTACTCTCTTGATTACCAGGAACCTGAGTCATTGGCAGGGAAAAGCAAATTAATTCTGAGGGTGGCAGGTGCTATAGCATGGAGCTGCAAAGCCCGACATGAAGGCTCAGGGCCTCGAGAGTGAGGTGTTTATGTGGGGATCAAGTGTCTGCACAGTGCTGGGTCAGTTCTGCCCCTCCCCAGCCTCACCCCAGCTGTGGACCTGGGATGCAAGTCAACCTCTCTGCCACAGATCTAAAACTCTGGGTACCTACTCCTACCTGGAGGGCCCTGGACAGGACTCAGAACCTCTCACTGGGGCTGTTCTGGGGATTCCTGCCCCACCTCGTGGAGTTGTTACAGGTTCAAACAAAGCAACTTACAGTTTTTCAACTACAGAAAAAAGTGCCAGACTTTCCTCCAGTTACACCCCTTACCAGCTGGTGCCTTTGAGCCTTAGAGGCTAGTTATATAGCAAGAGATAGGGTCTTCCAGGGCACTGTGCGAGTCCGCAGCAAGGAGCACGGAGTGCCCAGCAGAGCACGGAGCTGGTCTTTGGTAAACAGTGGCTAAACCAATGATAGGCATTAATATTATTGTTGTTATTGTTATCCTGTTTCATCCCCCACCTATGAGGTCTCCCGATCCCACCCACCTCCCAGCAGATGCTCCACCCTCTACCCTTCCCCCTTACTTGTGGTGTTGTAGCGGACACCGTAGAAAAAGGCAGGGCAGGGCCGAACCACCAATTGCCCTGCAGGGCTCCGGGGCCAGCAGGTGCCGATGAGGTCCACGGAGGCATTGCACTGAAGTCCTGGAGCAGAGATGGCTGGTGAGGCAAACAAGGTCCCAGCCCAAGGCTCAGGCAGACAGAGAACTCCTGAGAGTCCTGCCCACCTCCCCACTGGCTCACACTCACATACCAACTAGGGAAGGGCAAAAGCCAGGGTCCCTGTGATGAGCCAAGTTCATTCTATGCAAAGGAGACACCAGGGAGAGGAATCTGAATTTGATGCTGGGCACTAGAGAACCAGTGTGGGTTACGGAGCAGAGCAGGAACAGAGGTGGCTGGAGGAGGTGTTGAAAGCTGTCGGTTGGAAGAAGGCTGGGCATGCTTCAGCCTTCTGTAGCCTGAGAACACTTCTCCTCTGCCTTCAGACTGGTGCTCCAAAACTTCACAGGAGCAGCCTGGGAAAGTGGAAATAACCTCTGACCCAGATCCCTCACATGTCTCTGGAACCAAGCCGCATCTGCTTTGGCCTCACAAGGGAGAACCAGCTGCCTACACCACACTTAACGCACACTCTGTGCTCTTGCCTGTGCTGAGACTTGGGAGAAGATGGATCAGAAGGTGACCATGGGGGAAAAGTCACTTGCCGGGGGAGTAGATAGGGCACCGAACGGTGAGAGCTTCTGCTGCTGATTTGTTGTGTGACCATACATGGACCATTTGCCCTCTCTAGGCCTTGGTGCTTTCATCTATAACAAAGTAAAGTAGATTGGACTTTTTCTGTTTCTTTTTCTTTTTTTAAGTACTGGGCCTTACACATGCTAGGCCAGCACTCTACCACTGAGTGACACTTCCAGCCTGTGATCAGAAATTCTCAGTCCACAGGAAGCTTCATAGTGACCTGCGAGCTAGTGAAAAATGTGTATGCATGTTTCCAGTGGTGAAAGGGTCCTATGGTTTTTGTTAGATTCTAAAAAGGATTCATGATTCTAAAGAGATGTAAACAGCCGAACTAAAAAGAGGCTGTCAGTGGCTCTTTGAAATATTAATATTTTCCCTTACATAAAGAGCTTTCTTGAGGGGGAGAGAAAAAAGAAATGGAGGAGAGAGAGAAAGAGAGAGACAGAGATCTATTGACAACTCAGGAAGGCAGTGAGAAAATGGCCTCTAAGCGTAGGGGCCAAACACCCCCACACCTGATGCTGGATCCCCCTCCTGATGCTGCCCCTACTTTCTCTGCCTTCTGATGCTCTTCTTGGCATGAAGTTGGCACACCAGTCTTGTTGAGGCCCAGTGTCCCGTCCTGGCAGAAGAGGGCAGTAACCTGGCATTGGCACAAGAGCACACAGCCAGGCTGAGTGGGGCTGGGGCAGCCTCCTTAGGGTTAGGCGTCAGCAGCTGACATCTTCTCCCCAGTTAGCCTGTTCCCAGCCTCTTGGAAAACAGCAGCACATTAAACTGGCTTCCTCTCCGTGCTGGACTCAGGGCGGTGCCCAGCCACGTAGGTTCCAAATGCTGGCTTTTCCTTCAGGGCTCAAATAGCAGAGACTTTAAAACCTTAAGGCTTAATCTAAAGAGAAAGAAATCTGGACTGGAAAGGGCAGGTGTGGGACACAAGCCTACGTGGTAGCATTATGGAGAGGTAGGGAAAGTAGGGGAGAGAGGTAGGCAGCCCAGGTGTGGTACGGAGGTGCCAGGTTTGGCTTGACTGTGCCATGGGTCATGCTGACAGTGCTGAGTTCCGAGGAGGGGAAGCCAGAGGCACAGGGCTGTGTGCAGTGGGGAGGTAGTGTTATGAACCACACTCTGCTTTTTCAAAGCTCTTATTCACCTATTCGGTTGGATCCCAATTCGCTCTGAAATGTCAATATTCCCTTTTCACAGATGAGGAAATCGAGGCTCAGGGATGTTAACTGACTTGCTCAAGGTCACAGGTCAAAGTGTAAAAGAACTGAGACTCAAACATTTCTGGCTGGAGATCAAGTGCTCTTTCTATCATACCATATCGTGTGGCAATAAAGGACGGGGCGAGTCAAGGCAGTGGCAGTATTTATTGAGGGCTAGCTGTGTGCCAGGCTCCTGCCAGATGCATTACACAGTCCAGCTCACTTAGTGACACCGTCTTGCTCCTCAGTCGCCTCACGCACAGTATCTGCTGAGCCGGGCCCTGGGCAGTTCTATGGGATGTCATGTGTGCCAGTGCGGGGACCTTGCCTAGTGCACTGTCTCAGTCAGAATAGCATCTGCTCTCCTTCCTTCCCTGGACAGTTCCCAGGTCCGCTTCTGCAGAGAACAGGGCCAGAGAAGGCCAGCAGGTACCAGTTCAGAGAACCATGGCGGGCAGGTGCCACCCAAGGAACAGACGCTAGGCCTTGCCAAACCTAACGCTTTCAGGACCCTAGCCAGAGCCCTGGCCCCGCCCATAGCTGGTCCCAGGAAATGGGGGTCCACATGGCTGTGGGTGGGGCAGAACGATCTGCGCTCCTCCTCCAGGTATGGATTCAGCCGCAGCTACTACAGATCTTACGCCACTTGCCGATGTGTGCTAATTCTCCCTATTTGACAAGTAAGAAAATTGAGGCCTGGGCAGACATATGGCTTATATGACTTTAGATACTTGGGATCCAGAGGCAGAAGTGTATTTGAACCCTGGTCTTTCAACGCCTACCCATGCTCTTCCCACCGCCACACGGCTCACCCAGCCAGGGCAGCTGCCCGTGACAGCCTTCGGCCGCACTCGTCTCTATGCCTCTAGAGCTCTTCTCCTGCCCTCCTGTCCCCTGCAACTCAAGAAGGCTGCGCGGAGGAGGCACCTGGGAACACAGCGCCGGGTGCGACCTTTACATTGAGAGCTCAGGCAAATCCTGGAAGGAATGAAAGTCTGTGTGAAGTAAGGGAAAAAAGGGGAGGAGAGACTGCAAAAGTCAAGAACTGCCAAATGAAAGGCGGCAAAGATGCTAGTTCCTCAGGAATAAGGTCAGCGCTCCCCCTGCCGGCAGGGGTTGAGTGGGCGGGGTCTGCGTCGGGGTTGGAGCCAGATGGGGCGTGGCCAGAGGTCGAGGGCCAATCAAGAGCGGCCGCTGGGGGTTGTGGTGGTCAGCCCTGTGGCTTTCGGCAGCAGGCAAGGAGGGAGAGGCGGCGAGAAAAGAGGGGAGTAAAGGAAGGGCAGTAGCAAGAGGAGGGGAACCCGGAAGTGGAGGGCAGTGAGGAGGGGCTGCCCACTTGCATTTCAGCTTAGCTCTGCGCCCTATGGACACAGCTTCCGGGAAGGGGGAGAGCGGGGGTCCCCGGGGAGCCGGCAGAGACTTGGCTTCCAAAGGGGGCCGATTATAGGACTTGGGAGCAGCCTATTTCAAACACCAATACATACCAGGCACTATGAAAGAAAGGCCTTCTGCATTTCATTCAATCCACACAGCTCTTTTGAAGAGAAGAGAGATGAGGGAGGGAGCCAGGTGAGCAAAGAGAGTGGGGAGAGAAAATAGAGACAAAAGGACAATAAAGATAAGACAGGGAGAAGTCTCGAGAAGGAGGCACAAAGAAAGATGATTTCAGAGGACAGGGTGGGTGTGGGTCTTCCAGATGAGAAAAGGAGAAGGCAACAAGGAAGTCTGTTGCGGCCAGTCCTAAGGACCTCAAGGTCGCATTCTTGGACCCACATTCCCTCTAGGCCCAATGCTACTGCTCTCCTGGGGGTGGTATTTTCCCACGTGGATATCAGTTCTGAGGAGATGAGCAGTTTGGACCAGAGAAGGCAGCCCGCAGCACCGAGGTGAGCTGCCTTCCGAGGTAATTCACGCTACACGCCAGGCCCCCGCAGCGCCCCTCCTAGTCAGTTAAAGTTTGGAAGGGGAGGCGTTTATTCCTTTCAATGCCCTTTACAAGTACTTATCACCTAAGAAATGTCAGAGACTGGAGATACAGTAATGAATAAAACAAATGCCCTGCCTCTTGGTGCTTGCATTCTAGTGGAGGAGGCAGTAAGAAAACAAACAGGCGGGTATATAGGTTAACTAGTGAGAAAGACTATGCAGAAAAACTGAGCAGTGTAAGGAGATGAAGACCAGATCAACTGGAATGCTATTTTAATTTGATATTCCTCTAAAGCACTGATGTTTCATTAGAGACCTGCCATGGACAGGGTGGCAGAGGGCAGGCAAAAAGCTCTGGCCTTTGCTTGGCACCTTGTGGCTGGACAGAAGAAAAATGCTTTGTAGCATGTGAGCTTCATCAGGACAAGTGGACGGGAGTCTACAGACCCTCTTGTCCTGTGGTTTGTGCACTCTTCATTTTTGCATTCCCAACACCTAGTATAACATCAAGCACATAGCAGATGCTGAGCAAAATTTGGGGCCAGGTATAAACCCAGTATGGGTATGAGAAGCAACAGGAGGGACATTGTGGTCCAAGATGGCCCTGAACTCCACCGATATCTTGGTAACCATGTGATGTGATCCTGGTGGTGAGCCCAGTCAGGCTTAAATTTGGGACCCAGTGTCTTGAGTAACTGTGTCCTGCAAGTTATTTAACCTCTCCAAGCCTCAGGTTCCTATTTCGTAAAATGAGGATAAAATTCTTCCTGACTGTATTGCTGTGATGACTGAATGAGATTAAGCACTCAGAATGGTGTCTAACACAGAGTGAGCAGTAAATAAATATTAACTATTATAACCATTCACTACTTTAAGGCCAGGTATGGGAACTAACGACTCTAGGTCTTCATTAACTGAGTCCACTTGTCTGTGTGCAGTGTTATTAGTCAATAATGTTATTAGTTTCTGGCATTGTCATACTTGTGCCATGATTATATGAGTCAAAAAGTCTGTGATTTGCCACATGATGGGGCCTCTACCCTGGGGACCTAGCCTCTCTCCTCTCCTGGCATGAGGCATGTGAGGAGCACCCCAAAGGTCCCTGCTCAGTGCCAGCTGCCCTGGCCAGACGCCCATCCATCTGTCCCAGCTCGTCAGCCCCACCCTCACCATCTGTCTCTGCCACTGCCCATAGGTCTGGGTAGGTCTCAGAAGACAAATGGCCCATTATTAGAGAACGTTGTGGAAGGTGATGGATTGTGCGCCATGAAGCCAGGTGGGTTGGGCTCTGGGTGGGAGTGCCCAGTACAAATCATAGGGAAATGAATGCCATTCATCAGGGCCTGCTGCCTCCAAGGGCAGTGATACTTGCATGAACACAGGGATGTCACTTCTCTTGAACACAACAAGCAAGTTAATGGAGCCTGACCTGCCCCAGGCATGGGGATCTGAGGGTAGGGCCTTTCCTCCGGCCTCCTTCCTCCCCATCTCTGCCTTCCTGAATTCCAGACTGGCTGAGAACTGACTTTCTACTCCCCACAGCCCAGCTTAGCCAGCTTGTAGCTGATACTTCTGGCACTCAACATCTCCCCAGGTTTACTGTGTCCTCCCTTCTCTGGTCCTCCCACAAAACCCACCTACTGATCCTTGGCTGACCCTTCCTTTTGTTGGTTTGTTTTTATTTTAGTGAGCACTGAGCTACATCCTCAGTGCCTCCCCTTTTTAAATTTTGAGTCAGGGTCCCACTAGGCTAAATTACCCAGGCTGGGTTCAAACTTGGGATCTTCCTACCTCAATCTTCCAAAGAGCTGGGGCCACGCTTGCTTTGGGTCAGGGTACTGGATCTTTTTTGCCTGTCCTTAGTTTCTTTTAAGACTCATCCAGAAACCTCCTCCTTCAGAAAGCCTTCTTAGATATGCAACACTCGTATTCTACCTCCCTGCCACCTCCATTGTTATGACAGTTTGTGGCTGGTACCCTCCTTTATTTCCAGCTTAAAAGTAGGCATCTGAAAACCTTGCCTATGTTGCCTATCATGATTATACTCAGTTGTAGCTGGCACTCTGCAGTTTGTGAAAGAGAGCTGTAAAACTCAGTGCATTTAACATATGACAGATCCTTGCGGCAAATATCACTTCCTCCCTTTATAGTGGGGCAAAGCAGAGCTCCAAAGACTTAAAGGGAATGCTCCTCCCTGTGGCTACCAGTTCCTTGCCCCCTCCTAGCCAGACACTGCTGAGCACCCACCATGAGCCAGCACAGGAAGCCAGCCTGCTTTGTCCAAGCCCGGTGCTCGCTCCTCTTCCTGCAGGCCAGGTAGCAGCATCTCTGAGTTTCAGAATCTTCCTCTCCCTGCAGGCCCAACTTCCAAAAGTAATAGCTCATGTCTCTCTTCTGACACATTTGAGCCCGTTTTTCTGCTAGCATGTGTCTAGCATTTTGCCTCCTAGTACATTCATTTGGGGACTTGGGTCAGACTGTGAGCCCCTCTTTGTTCCCCTAATGCTTCACACCAGGCCTGACACATAGTAAATGCTCAATTAATAAGCAAAAGAGACCATTGAAGACAATAAATCCCCTCAGGAAACCAAGCCTCCCAAGGCCATCAGGTACATGAGGACCCTCTCCTTTCTGCCAGCCAGAACCTATTGCCAGGCCCAAAGTTAGAAAAAGCCTTGGGAGTCCAGAGACCTAGACAGAGTCCCTGCCACTGCTACATACTGTCCATATGGTCCAGGTAGTGTTATGTAACTCTCCCATGCCTCAGTTTCCCCATCTGGGTAAATGTTATTTTTAGTCTTGTGAAGGTAAAATAATTGTATGACAGCACTTGGCACAAGGTGCAGTTGCAGGTATGAATAACGGTTATCTTCATACAGCATTTCTGTTGGGGAGGTGTTGAACACGATGTTTAAGAGCTGGGCAGCCTGTGCTCAGCTCAGGTGCTGGAACTTTCTAGTACCTTTATGTGTCTCAGTTTCCTTATGTGTGAAGCGAACATTAATGGTACCCACCTCGAAAGTCACTATGCAAATTGGGTTCCTGTGGCCGAAGTCCTTACCTGGCACATGGTCAGTGCCACACAGTGTGGCACCTTGTGGCTGGGCAGAGAAGAAAAGTGCTTTGTAGCATCAGGACAAGTGGACGGGAGTCTACAGACCCTCTTGTCCTGTGGTTTGTGCACTCTTCTTCATTTTTACATTCCTAACACCTACTATAATGTCCTCAGCATCTTTTCCCATCCTTAGAACCAAACTGGTATCTTTCCCATGCACTTTTAGCAGCATCAAAAAGCACCTTTCTCCCTCACCTGATGTCCCTATATCACAGCTCAGCAGCAGGGGTCAAAATACCCTCTCCTGTGGCCATCTGGAACAGGGACAGTGACTTGTGGGCACATTTGAGACGTGCACCTCCTGTGCTCATGGCAGAGGTTGCTGGCTAGTCATAGTTCTCCTCCCCACAAAACTTACATCCAACTTCAGGCTCCTTCTCAGCACCATACTCTGTGGCAAAATGATGAATTTCTTGGAGCCCTGGAGAGGAATTCTCTCTACTATCATTGCCACAGGGCATGGTTCTATTAGACCAGGGGGAAGGGAGATTTTGTTGACCTGGCATCTTTCAGAAGTGGGTGGGGGACTCACCAGAGATGTTGCTGGCCAAGGAAAGGCTCTCACAATGCTGATTCTGGATGGAGGTGGAGGCAGGGTTCAGCCCCAGGAGGAGAAGGGCCTGCAGACACAGGGAGGCAAGGGACATGGTTAGGTCAGGGCTTC
>RJWT010056661.1:0-10006 GCA_004365215.1 Cuniculus paca
CTCCCATTCAGGGGCTGGGCCTCCCGGCTCAGGAGAGACAAATCCCTCAAAACTGGAGGATGTGGACCTGCGGTCACAGTCACCCCTCTCCTGGAGTGTTCCAACCCCCTTGGAATGCTTGCCCATAGCACCATGGACCCGAACGGCAAGGTCATGAAAGTTCTTGATCTGTGGCCCCTTTGAAGAGATTTGCTTTTGGCAACATCGAATGGGGGTGAGAACTTGGTCTCAGCAGGTAACCTGGGATCCCCAACCACACTCTGACCCCCACCTCCAATCATCCACTGTCTGTGCTAGTGGATTTGCCTGTCCTGGGTGTTCCATGTAAGCAGAATGATATACAGTATATGGCCTTTTATGTCTGTCTGACTTTTGCTTTGTTTCATTTTTTTGAGACAGTCTCCCAATGTAGTTCAGGCTGCCCTTGAACTCACTATCTAGCCCAGGCTGGCTTTGAATTCCTGGTGATCCTCCTGCCTCAGTCTCCCAAATGCTGGGATTACAGATCTACACCACCATGCCCAGCTTTATGTCTCACTTCTGTCACTTAATATGACTTCCAGGTTTACCAGTGTTGTGCTCCTTTTGATAGCTGAATTATATTCCATTGTGTGGCTTTACCACATTTTGTTTATTCACTCATCAGTTGATGTATTCATCTGGTTTGTTTCTACATTTTAGTCATTATACATAATGTTTCTATGAACATACATGTATCAGTTTATATGTAGACAATATGTCTTCAATTCTGTTGGTTGTCTACTTGGGAATGGAATTGACAAGTCACACAGTAATTCTATATTTAACTTTTTTCCCTACTTTTTTTTTTTGTTTTGGTACTGGGAATGAAACTCAAGACCTTGAGCTTGCCAGACAGTTGCTTATGCCACTGAGCTGTATCCCTGGGGTCCCCCATTTGGTTTTTTTGAGACAGGCTGGTTCTGGACTTGAGGTGATCCTCCCACCTCAGCTTCCCCTGTGCAGGGATTACAGACATATGCCACTATACCCAGCCCTACATTTAACTTTTTTTTTTTTTACATTTAACTTTTTGAGTGACAACTGAACTTTTCCAAGGCAGCTGCACTCTTTTCCATTGCCACCAGCAAATGTGAGACACACTTTGTGTGTCTTCCTTATTACAGTTATTCTAGTGGGTGTAAGGCCGTGCCCCATTGGGGTTTGCATTTGCATTTCTCAGTTAACTAATAATGTTGGGCATCTCACATGTATTTCATCCAGTTATCATCTTTGGACTATGACCTATTTAGATCCTCTGCTCAGTTTAAATTATATCTTTTTACTGCTGTGTTCAAATAATTCTTTATTCTGGATACTAGGATCCTCTTAGACATAGGATTTGCAAATATTGTACTTTCTCTCATCCTGTGGTTTGTCTTTTTTTCTGTCTGTCTCTGTCTCTGTCTCTGTCTCTGTCTCTGTCTCTCTCTCTCTTTTTACCGCAATACTGGGGACTAAACCCAGGGCCTTCACACTGAGATACATTCTCTGCCCCCCCTTTTCTTTCTTCATTTTTATTTTTGAGACTGAATCTCCCTAAGTTACTAAGTTGCCAAGACAATGCTTGAACTTGGGATTGTCCTGCCCTTGTTTTGTTTTTTTGAGATGGTCTTGCTATGCAGTTCAGGTTGGCCTCAAGCTCACTTTGTAGTCCAGACTGGCCTTGAATTTGTAAAGATCCTCCTGCCTCAGCCTCCTGAGTGCTGGGATTATAAGTGTGTGCCACCCACCTGGCTACATAATATATTTTAATTCTTCTTTTTGTCCCATTCTTCTTCCCTCCCTTCAACGCCTCACCCCCTCCCCATTTATAAAAACTTTATTTCCATTTTTCCCTTTTATTCTTTTTCTTTTTTTTTTCTTTGTAATCCTTTTTCCTTTGCTTCTCTTTCCTCTCCTCCCTCCTTGCTCACCTTCTCATATGAACATGTTCTTCCTACGTCCTAATATCTATCCTCCATTTTGCTCCTTGTTTACACTTTGGGTTTCTCACACTAGAGAATGCAATATTTTTTCTTTTTTTTTAATGAAGTTTATTGGTACAATTTAGATAAACATATTGATCACAATTATCATAGAGAATTTGTACCTGTATATTATATATCTTGGTACCTCTCTTTTTTTTTCCACCACCCTCCCCTCCCTTCAACCCCTCTTCTGCTTTTTTTTTTTTGGCACTGGGGATTGAACTCATGATCTCACACTTGCCAGGCAGGCATTTATGCTGCTGAGCTAAATCCTTGGCCCCTGCTTCTTATTTACAAAACTTTGATTTCATTTTATCCTTCTTCTCTCATTTTTTTCTTTTCTTTTCCTTTCTTCCCCTCCTCCTAGTTCCCCTTTCCTTTTGAACAATTTCTCCCTATTTCACAATATCTATTAGTTGTTACTTACACTTTCAGTTTCTCACATCAGAAAGACAATGTGATATTCACCTATGTGTGTCTGATTTATTTCACTTAAAAGTATGGTCTCAAGGTCCATCCATTTAGTTATAAATGTCTCAAGTTTATTCTTCTTTATGGCTGAGTAGTACTCCATTATATAAAAAAACACTTTTTTTATCCATTCATTGGTTGATGAACATTTGGTTGTTTCCAAGATTTAGACACTACAAACCATGCTGCTATAAACATGGGGATGCAAAATTTAAACTTGTGTGTCTGATTTATTTCACTTAAAATTATGTGCTCGATTTACATCCATTTTCCTAAAAGTATCTCAAGTTTATCCTTCTTTATGGCAGAATAGTACTTAATTGTATATAAAAACCACATTTTCTTTACTATTCATCCATTGATGGGCACATAAGCTGTTTAAAAGATTTAGCTATTAGACAGGCGTGGTGGTGCAAACCTGTAATTTCAGCACTTGGGAGGCTAAGGCAGGAGGATCATTATGAGTTCGAGACCAGACTGGGCTACAAAGTAAGCTCAGGGCCAGCCTGAAGTGCTAAGCGAGACCCTGTCTCAAAAAGATAGATAGATAGATAGATAGATAGATAGATAGATAGATAGATAGATAGACAGATAGATAAAAAGGTTTAACTATTATAAATTGTGCTGCCTTAAACACAGATGTACATGTATCACTGTGGTATGATACTTTTAACTCTTTTAGGAAGATACCTAGTAGGGGAATACCTGGTTTGTATGGAACCTCTAGTTTGTTTTTTGGGAATCGTCATACTGATTTCCAAAGTCACTGTACCAGTTTACACTCCCACCAGTAATGGCAGCCTTACCAGCATTTGTTATTGGTTGATTTCTTGATAATAGTCATTTTTTTCTGGAGTAAGATGAAATCTCAGTGTTATTTTAATTTGCATTTCATGAATGACCAGTTATGTTGAACATGTTTTTATATCTTTATTTACTGTTGTACTTTGAGAAGGGTCTATTCATTTTAGATGCCCATTTTTGGATTGGGTCTTTAAATTTGGGGGACCTGGCCAGACATGGTGGCACATGCCTGTAATCCTAGCACTTGGGAGGCTGAGGCAGGAGAATAGCCATGAATCTGAGAGCAGCCTAGGCTATGTAGTGAGTTCTACCCAGCTTGAACTGCATAGCAAGACCCTGTCTCAAAAAAAACCCAAAAAAACATAGCTAGCTGATTATGGACTGAAGCCTCCACAAACTGTGAGCTAAATAAACTTTCCTTCCTTAAAAAACCAAAATAAATAAATTTGGGGGAATCTGATTTTTTTTAAAGTTCTTTATATATTCTAGATATTAGTCCTTTGTCTGAAGAGCTGGTAAATATTTTTCCCATTCTACGGATTTATCTCTTCACTCTGTTGGTGGTTTCCTTTGCTGTGCAAAAGCTTTTTAATTTGATGTGGTCCCAGTTCTTTATATTTCCTGTGTAAAAGGTGTCTCCTGATTTTTTTTTAAAATGAAAACCATTTGTTAGCTTTTTAATGAGCCTCCTGTTCTGTGGCTTCAAGCCACCAGGACACAGCCCCCCCCACACACACCCTTAATCTTCTCAGCTCTTCTGCTGAAGAATTTGGCCTTCACGATGACAGGCTGCTTTGGGAGCTTTCCCTTGTCAAGAACTTTGGAGTAGCCCGATCTCACTACATCCATGATGGGAGCTACTCCAGTCTTGTTTTTGGCAGCATTTACTCGTGTTTGCTCACTGACCAGTGTCCACAGTTTATCAAGGTTGACAGTTGGGCAGAAGCGCTGGTTTCTCTTTAAGTGGCAATGCCTCATACTAGAGTAACCTGGGTGATATTTGTTGAAGTTGATCCTGTGGTGATGCATGCCTCCAGTATTATCCCGACCTTCAGAGTGCTTCCGGTGCTTGCCAATGCAGCCATGGCCATGGCTCACATGGCCCTGAAGTTTCTGGGTCTTCCTTAGTCTAATCTGGATGGCATGTCGGTGGTGGCTGAGACGAAAAGCTCCTATCTTAATTTGCATTTTAATGGCTATTAATGAGGTTAAGAGTTTTTTATATGTTACTAGAAATTTCATATTTCTATTAGGCTGATTGCTTTATTTACTGATATATAAAGGCTTTTAAAAAATAATATTTCCTGTGTAATCACAGTTTTGGTCATAAAGTCTTTGCCTATGTCTGTCTTCAAGAGTTTTACCTATTCGAACTTCAAGCAGATTAAGTTTTTCTGTTTTAATATTTAGATCTTTGATCCATTTCAATTTTAGTTTAGTATATGGTAAGAGATACAGGTCTAGGTTTGGTCTTTGGCATATGGAGAGCCAGTTTTCACAGCAACATTTATTAAAGAGGCTGTCTTTTTTCCAGTGAAGGTGTTTGGTCCCTTTGTCAAAGATAAGGTAGCTAAGTGTGCTTGGAGCTGTTTCTGCATCTTCTACTCTGTTCCATTAAACCTTGAGTCTGTTTTTTTCTTACAGTACCATGCTGTTTTGTTTTGTTTTGTTTTGTTTGCGGCACGGGGGATTGAACTCAAGACCTTGCGCTTGCCAGGCAGGCGCTTAGACCGCTGAGCTAGATCCCCAGCCCTCCATGCTGTTTTTATTACTGTAGCTTTGTACTATAACTTCAAATCAGAAGAACAAGTGTGGTGGTACACGCCTGTAATCCCAGCACATAGGAGGCTGAGGCAGGGAGATTGCTGTGAGTTCAAGGCCACCCTGGGGTTCGTCATGAGTTCAAGGCCAGTCTCAACTACATAGCAAGAACTTGTCTGAAAAAAAAATAACAACAACAACAAAAAAACATTCAAACCAGAGATTGTGATGCCCCCTGCCTTGCCCTTGTTGCCCAGAATTGCTTTTGCTCTTCTAGGTCTCTTTCAGTTCCATATGAATTTTACGATTGTTTTCTCTAGCTCTGTAGGGTATGCTATTGGTATTTTGATTGGGATTGCATTAAATCTGTGTAGCAATTTTGGCAGTAGGGCCATTTTCACTATATTGGTTCTACCTCAAGAACAGGTGATATCTTTCCATTTTCTGATATCTTTTTTGATCTCCTTTTTCAGAGTACTGTAGTTTTCAATGTGAAGGTCTTTCACTTCCTTCATTAGATTTGTTCCTAAGTATTTCATTTTTCTTAATGTTATTGTGAAAGGTGGTGTTTCTCTAATTTCTCTCTCAATGAGTTTGTTATTCATGTACAGGAATGCTATTGATTTTTGAGTGTTTGTATCCTGCTGTGCTGCCAAAATTGGTTATTAGGACATTTTTGATGGAGTTTTAGCGAACCTATAGCACATATACCACAGAAGGCTGTTTCTTATCCCTGGAAGCTCTAAAAGGTTTGCCATCACTGATGTAGAGTATCATGTCATCAGCAAATAATGATGATTTAACTTCTTCCTTTCCTATACATACTCCTTTTATTTCTTTCTCTTGTCTAATTGCTCTGGCTAATGTTTCCAGAACTATATTGAATGGAAGTGGTGATAGCAGACATCTTTGTCTTGTTCCTGACTTCAGAGTAAAAGCTTTCAGTTTTTTACCATTTAGTATGATGTTGGCTGTTGGTTTGCCATAGATGGCTTTTATCAGATTGAGATAAGGACCTTCTAATTTTCTGTAGAGTTTTTATCATGAATGGGTGTTGGCCTTGGTCAAATGCTTTTTCTGTGTCTACTGAGATGATCATGTGGCTTTTGTCCCTGATTGTTAATGTGGTGTATTACATTTATTGATTTGCATATGTTGGACCATCCCTGCATCCCTAGGATGACTCCTACTTGGTCATAGTTGAAGTTGAGGTGTGTAGTCTTCTTGATGATTTGATGTATTCCATTTGCCAGTATCTATCTTATTGAGGATTTTTGCATCTATGTTCATTAATGAGACTGGCCTGTAGTTATCTTTATGGTTGATCCTTCTCTGGTTTTGGTATCAGGATAGTGCTTGCTTCTAGGCATGACTTTGGGAATACTGTTGCCTTTTCAGTTTCATTAAAGAATTTGAGGAGTAGTGGTGTTAGATCTTCTCTGAAGTTCTTGTAGAAGTCAGCAGTGAATCTTTCAGGAGCTGAGCTATTCTTTGTTGGCAGCTTTTTAAAAATTACTTTTTCAATTTCATTGACTGATATTAGATTATTTAGAATTTTATATCTTCTTGATTCTGTTTTGGCAATTCATAGGTATCCAGGAATCTATCCATTTCTTCTGAATTTTCCATCTTCTTAGAGTACAGTCTCACAAAGTAGGTACTAATGATCTTCTGGATTTTGGCAGGATCTGTTGTAATTTTCCCCTTTTCATTCCTTATTGCATGAATTTGGTCTTTCCTTTCCTTGTTTTGATGAGGTTGACTAAGGATCTGTCTATTTTATTTAATCTTTCAAGGAACCATCTGTTTGACTCATTAATTCTTTATACTGTTTTATTAGTCTTAATAGCATTAATATCTGCTCTGATCTCTGTAATTTCCTGTCTAGTATTGTCTTTGGGTTTAGCTTATTCTTTTTCTGGAAACTTAAGGTTCAACATTTGGCTATTTTTTTTTAAGCTTGCTTCTTTCTTTCTTTCTTGCTTTCTTTTTGAGACAGGGCCTCCATATGTAGTTCAGGCTGGTCCTGAACTCACCATGTAGCCCAGGCTGGCCTTGAACTCATGGCAATCCTTTTGCCTTAGCCTCCCAAGTGCTGGGATTATAGGCATGCACCACCATACCTGACACATTTTTCTGATGTGGGAATTCACTGATATAAATTTCCCTCTTAGGACTGCTTTCAGTGCATCCCATACGTTCTGGTATGTCATACTGGCATTATTGTTCAATTGTAGAAACTAATTTCTTCAATTTCATCTGTGACCCATTGATTGTTCAAGAGTGTTATTTAACATCCATGTGTTCATGTTGCTATTGTGGATTCTTTTGCCATTTATTACCAATTTCACTGCACTATGATCTGATAATGTGCATGGGATAATATCAGTTGTTTTTCATTTACTTAAGCATGTTCTATGAACTAGTATGTGATCTATTTTGGAGAAATTCCCATATGCTACTGAAAAGAATGTGTATTCAGTTGTTCTTGGGTGAAATACTCTGTAGATATCTACTAAGTTCATTTGTTCAAAGTTTTGGTTTACCTTTTGTCTTGGTTACTTTTCTCTCATTGCTGAGACAAAATACCTGACACCCCAAATTAGGGAATGAAAGGTTTATTTAGCTTATAGTTTTTGGAGGTTTCAGTCCATACTCAGCTAGCTCCAAGGCAAGGTGGCATGGCTAAGGGGCAGCCACAAGCAACAAGAGTGAACAGGGTAAAAAAGGCAAAAAAGGGGAAAAGCACACCCCCTTACCTCCCCTATATTGTATGCCAGCTCCCCGCCCCTGGGTGGGTACAGCACTCACACCGCCAATCCCAGCCTTAGACAATGAACCAATCACAAATGCTAGATTCAGCTGCCTCCATGACTGCATGAGGCTTTGAGGGACACCCAGACACAAACCATAACACCTTTGATATTTCTTTGTTGATTTTTTGTCTAGTTGATCTATTTGTGACAGTAGGGTGTTGAGGTCCCTCATAACAATTGTAATAGTGCTTATCAGATTTTTCATGTGCATGAGTGTTTGTTTTATATAGTTAGGTGCACCAGTATTCAGTGGGTATATATTTATGGTTATCTCTTCCTCTTCAATTGTTTCCTTGTCAAGTATATAGTGACAAGACTGGGTATAGTGGTGCACACCTGTAATCTCAGCACTTGGGAGGCTGAGGAAACAGGATTGCTGCAAATTCAAGGCCAGTCTGAGCTAAAAAGTGAGTTTAAGACCAGCCTGAACTGTATAGTGAAACCCTGTCTCAAAAAAGACCAAAAAAAGCTGGGTGTGGTGGCGCATGCCTGTAATTCCAGCACTCATGAGGTAGGAGAATCCTTGCAAGTTATCCTGCTCTTTGTCTGATGTAATGAGTAAACAGCTAGCTAAAGAAATACAGTTAGAAATTGCTGCTTTTCCTGATGTTGCTGTTGTTTAAGGACCATTTATTTCGGGGGAAAACGCTGACACTTCCAGTGACCTGATGCTGGCTCACTCAGATGCTGCAGCTGAGGAATGAAGAAAAAAAAATTCAATGGCAACAGCAAAGTTTCCATTTCTTTTGAAAATTACCCAAAAGTGCATCCTTTTGAAGACAGTGACAGCTCTGAATACAAGGCTGACTGGCAGGATACTCTCATGATCCCAGGCCAGCAAAATCAGTTCCCGCTCCCAAAAAGGATTTTATTGGAAAAGGAAAAGACATTGCCACCGAACATGATGAAGTGGGAGAAAGAATACAGCAAAAATGGAAAATTTTGCACCTGGCTTTCAGGTAGGAGGTGGAATTGCAATGGATTTAAAACTATCAAACCACGTTTTCAATGCTTTCAAACAACACGCCCACTCCAAAGAACACTGGAGTGCCCACCTGAACAAAAAAAAGGAGCACTCCACTGCAGAAAAACCAGTTGACCCTAAGGCACGCTTGCTCATGTATAAAATGGTCAACTCTACGATGCCGGAGATGATCACTGGCTGCCTTAGCATAGGGAAGGAATCAGTCGCCTTTCATGCATGTGGAGGGAGGTAAATGAGTCAACAGTAATACCACCACCATGTGCATAAGAACACAGTCCCTTGTCCCCAGGACTGGTGAATTTATACAAAATCAAATTTTATGCTGCAATGTGAGTAGAGTAATTTAAAAGTTGTTATAAAAAGTCTAAACAGGAAGCCATTTTTCCTTAACTATTTAACTTCTTTTCTTTTTTAGATAAGACATTCACATATGATCATACATTGAATTATACTTCTAAAACCAAGAAAGTAAAAATGAATGTTGGGAGCTGGGTGTGGTGACAAATACCTATTGTCCAGCACTCTGTGAGGCTGAGGCAGAAGGATCACAAGTTGAGCCCAGCCTGGACAACTTAGGGACTTAGCAAGACCATGTCTCAAAATAATAAAATAGAGGAGCTGGGCGTGTAACTCAGCACAAGAGCCCTGGATTCAATCTCCAGTAGTGGGGAAAAAAATTGGGGTGCAGCCAGCCTGGGCTACATAAGCAAATTCAAGGACAGCCTGCACTACATAGTGAGACCCTGCCTCAAAAAAAAATTGTACCTCAACTCATAGAATTTTTGAATGAAAAAATGAGATCATATTTGATAATCCCTGGTTTGTAATACTAATCTTAGTAAACATTTACTCCTGCTTTAAAAAAAAGAAATTGAATAAAAATTTTTAAACAGTCCAAAAGCAGGGTGGGGGATTTGATCCAATGGCTCAAGCGTTTGCCTGGTAAGTGCAAGGTCGTGAGTTGGATCCCTGGTACCAAAAAAAAGGCCAAAAGCAAACAAACACAAAGAAACAAAGAAAGAAATTTCCCTGTCATTTCAAGCCTGTGGCTATTTTCTGGGGTCTACAGTTGTGGCAGTATCCAATTCAAGGCATGATACTGCTCTTACTGGTAGACAAGGGAGGCAGTTAGACCCAAGATCCATACTGGCCCAGCAACCCAGCAGCAGGATTAAGGGCGA